>JAREIK010004429.1:0-52585 GCA_029783825.1 Sapria himalayana
CTTTCAAATATCTATCTAATAATCGAATAATCTATTTGTATATCTATCTATCTATCTATGTATATGTCTAGGTATATATATCTTTCAATCTATCTATTGGTCATGTATCTGTCTAATAATTGTCTCTCAATCTTTCTAACTATCTGTCTAACTAAGTGTCTAAACGTCATATGACTATTTTCTGTCTATGTATCTTTCTATTTCTTTATTTATCTTTCTTTCTATCTATTTAGTTGTATGTTTCTCTATCAATCTAACTAACTAACTAACTATTTTTTATCTATTTATCTATCTGTCTACCTATCTATATATCTATCTAACAATCTATCTATATATATGTCTATATATGTATCAATCTGTGCGTCTTTCTATCAATCAATAAATCTATTTCTGTTTATATTTATCAGTTTTTCTATATGTCTAACTATGTGTCTCTCAATATGTGTATCTATCTATCAATCTTTTTGTCTATCTATCTATAGATCTATCTATATTTTTATATATCTATTAATCGGTATATATATATATATCGATCTATTAGTCTAACTATCTATCTATCTATATGTGTATCTACCTGACTAACAATTTATCTTTCTTAGTATCTATCTTTATATCTATTTATTTATCTTTCTATTTATATATCTTTCTTTCTAATTATCAATCTAATTCTTTCTATAAATATATCTATTTTTTTGTCTATATAACTATGTAACTTTATTTTTTGAATATCTGTATATATATATTTTTATCTATCTATGTATCACTTTGATTTTCTACCTATATTTATATTTTTTGGCTATATATATATCTAACTATCAATCAATCAATCTGTCTATCTGTATATCTATCTGACTATTTATCTATCTATATATGTATCCATCTATCTATGTGTTTATCAATCTGTCCAACTATCTTTATTTCAATCTATTTATGTGTATATCTATTTGTCTTTATATCTATCTAACTATCTGTCTATCTATCAATATATCTATTTATCTATCTATCTATATGTCTATCAATCTATATATATATAATAATCTTTTGATATATCTATCTATCTATCTATATATCTGGCTATCAATCAATCAATCTGTGTATCAATCTCTCTATCAAAATTTCTTTCAATCTATTTATATATATTTCTATCTATCTACCTGTGTGTCTACCAATGTATTTATCATTTTGTAAATCTATATATCTATCTATTTATCTATCTTTCAATGTGTCTATTTGTCTAGTTATCTTTCTGTCACTATGTCTACCTATATATTTATCTATCAGTCTTTTGACAATCTTTTTGTTTGTCTATTTATCTATCTTTTAATTAATCTACCTATCAGATATCTACCTTTTTTGTCTATCTATCTATCTATTAATATATATATATATATTTCTGTCTATTTGTCTATTTGTCTATCTATTTATCTTTCTATCTGATTATCTATATGTCTATCTATCTCTATATCTATATATCTATCTATCTATCTTTATGTCTATTGATCTGTCAATTTGTCTACCTATCTATCTGTTTATCAAAATGTCTATCTATTTATCAATATATCTATGTATTTGTCTTTCTATCTTTCTTTCTATATATCTATCTATGTTTCTATCTATCTGTCTATATATATATATATATATATATATATATCCCTCTCTCTCTGCATATCTATTTGTCTATCTATTTGTCTGTCTATATATATCTATCTATTTATCTATCTTTCTATGTATAAGACTATCTATCTATCTATTTTTCTATTTATTTGTCTATATATCTATCTTCCTATTTATCTATATATCTATCTATCTGTTTGTCTATTTGTCTATTTGTCTATCTATGTTTTTCTATCTATCTATATCTTTATGTACGTATCTACCTAATTATTAATCAATATATTATTTATTTATAAATCTGTTTATCAATCTATCTATCAATCTATCAATCAATCTTCTATCAATCTCTTAATTAATCTATCTATTTATCTATCTATCTATCTATCAATCTATCTTTCTTTCTTTTTAACATTCTATCTGTCTATCTATCTATTTGTCTATCTATCTATATATATGTATGTCTATCTATTTATCAGCCTTCCTACCTATCTATTTGTCTGTATGTCTATATATTTATCTATATATCTATCTATCTATAAGTCTGTCTATCTATCTATTTGTGCATCTATCTCTCTATCTATCTGTCTATCTATCTGTCTATATATTTTGTCTATCTATCTGTCTATCACTATAATTGTGAGGGATTAGCTAAATTGTGACGGATAGCGATCAATCCCTAGCTAGGGATCAATCCCTAGCTAAATTGTGAGGATTTAGCTAGGGAATAGCAAGGGATTTCTAATTTTACTTTGAAATAAAAATTTGTGACGGATAGCGATGGATTTGCAACAGAATTGGCTGAATGAAAATTTTTAGTCGCTATTTTTGCGTAAATTTCCACACAATGAAAATCGGGTAATTTAGCGACGATTTTTGCAATGGTATTCCCATATCTAATTATTAGCGATGAATTTTAGTGATGGATTTGGAATTTAGCAATGGAGTTAGCATTTGAATTTTCCCTAGCTAATTATTAGTGATGGATTTACCAAATGATTTTCCCTAGCTAATAATATCCAAGCATAATCCATCACAAAAATTTTCATAAATTCCACGCAAAAAAAAGTGGAAAATTTAGCGACAGTTTAGTAACAAAATTTTCCTAGCTAATTTGAATATATAACTAAATAATTATTTGAATTTATTTTTTATGATTTTATATATAATTGAAAGCGATAGTTCTTTAAATATTTATTTTCTTAAAATATATGTATTTAGCTAGGGATTTTTCCCTAACTATTTGGGTTAGTTATAATTTTCGTCGCTAATCTTTAATGATATTTTTTAAGCATTATTTATTTTAATATTTTATATAATTTTTAATATTAAAGGATTATATGTCATGTTCTATAGATGAGCGATCCTTGAAAGATACAATCTCCTCATATAATAATAAAAATATGATATTATAAAAAAATTTAATAAATATGTAAATACGAATAAAAATTTATATTAAATATGACTAAAATAACTATTTTTTGATTTTAATTTATTAAATAAATTAAACTTAATTTTTTTGAAATATTTATTTAAGATATTTAAATATTTGTATTAAAACATTATAATTTATATATAATTATAATATTTTAAAAATATTTTAATTAATAAAAAAAATTTACTACTAATAAAAAAACTAAAATAAACAATTGTTTAATTAAATAAAAAAAATTTTAAAAATATATGAATAAACGAATAAACTAGAAAATATTTATAAAAATAAAAGTATAAAATAATATTTTTATGATTATAAAAAATTTTTAAACATATAATGACTAAATGATTTGAGATGTTTGAATTATAAAAAAAATTAAATTTTTAATAAATTTTTAAAAAAATAAGTTGATATTTTATGATTAATATATTGATGTTTTAATTATATCAAAAAAAATTTGATGATTTAAAAAATTAATATTTTAGTGTGGTTATTAAATGAACACTTCAAACATTAAAATTTATAATGACTAATAGATTCAAATTTTATGCTTTTATAATTATTTCATATTGTATTAATAAAAAAAAATTGTATTCTTATAAATTAATAACCATATAATATATATATATGCATACTTTATTATTATATTACTTTATTTTATTTGTTTATTAAATAATATCATTTATGGTTAAATAAAAGTCTATTTCAATTATTTTATTTAAATTATTTATTTTTATAATTTTATTTTAGTCTTATTTTATTGTATTTTATTTTATATATATTTACATCCATTTTAGTATTTATATAAGAGTGAAAAAAAAATGCTGAGTCATTAACACTTAGAAATTTTTCAATCTTTCAAACGACGAAGGAGAGGCGAAACGTGACTACAGGAGAAACCTAAATCTATCTGTTCTTGTTACTACATAATATTATCATTGTTCTTCTCCTTCAGAATGCTATCTACATATCTCCGTCTCTCTCAATTTGATTATCACTAGCGGATTTTCATTTTACAAAATATTCGGATATTAACTTTTTTTTATTTTCCCCCAATTTTACTTCTTTTTGCTTCTATTTTAATATCAACTATATGATTTTGACTCTACACCATTAATGAAACAATAAATTGTCAGTGTAATCTTTGTTCTTTTACTGTTTAAAATTTTAGGATTTTATTGATTTTAAATACTAAATGTTTGCATCTTATTTTCTCCTACTGTAACTTAAGAAAATAAATAATGCTTGATGTTTTATGTTTCTGTAACTTAAGAAAAAACAAAATTATTGTTAATGGGTTCTATTTTTTTGTCTCCGAATATATTATAAATAGATAATAGTATATTAACTTTTATACATTTATATAATCATATGACATTATATAAAATGTCTATACTTTAATATATATAAATGTATTACATTATATTGAAACACTGATATGTTTATATTAACATATACTGTTATATATAAATATTTATATATGTATTAATGTTTATAAATATCTATACAATAATTACATAAAACTATCTATTTATATAATTTTTTATTAACAATTATATTGAAACACTGAGTATATACGTACATATATACTTAGTACATACGTATGTATATACTTGGTATATACATACGTATGTACTCAGTATTTTTTATGATCACTATTTTCAGTTTTTTTATCTTGAATTAGCACCTCTAAATCATTGTTTTCTAAAAAAAGCTCAGTGAAAAACCTCATGGATTTCCAAGGAGACATGTGCGGAAGAAAATCATTTATTACAAAAAAGCATAGGAAGATAAAATCATCAACTATGCACTCAAAGGTGATCTCCTTCAATTTCCTTGGAAGTTCAGAGATCTTCAAATCAAGCTCCAAATATTCTCTGAGGATCCAGACATGGAGAAGCTACGGATGAAAAGAGAATGGAATCGAATAAGTATTGACCATATAGAAAAGTAATATTCTGGGTGATGTTTATATGCATCTCTGAAATCATCATACTTGATAAAGCCTTTTAATGGAATTACTTTCTTGCTTGCTGATGAAAGAATTGTTTTTGTCAGCCATTACAACTTGTTTAAACCACCATCTTGACTACGCCAAACTTAAATTGGCTCCTGGAGGCCTGGTTTTGGATTCTACAACTGATTCATGACTTCTCTCTCGCTCTTGTATGAACACATCTTATCAAGGACAATCCAAAAAACTCATTTATATTTCTATGCCAATTAATTTCAAAAGCAAAAGGAACTAGCTAAAGCATTTTAATACACGTTTACCTCTTTTAATATTTGAATTTTATGGGTTGCTATAGCTAGCATTATCAGATCAGCATCTTGCACTCAAACATTCATTACTATTCAGAAATTAAAAGTGATTTAGAAAACAAGATTTAAGCGTGTAACAATGGAAGTTAGAAATCTTCAATTTCATTATGTAATGAAATTTGCATGCCAGACCATATAGGCAGTAATAGCAATTTTGATTATAATCAGGAAGTTGCATTGTAGGCGAATAAAAGATATTAAATTGTGCTTGCCTTCCCCCTTGACATTAGAATTGGACAAAATGACCTGTAACATGCCCAATGTAATGCTAGAAACACCTTATTGAAGAATATAAAAGGGCATGAAAACTAAATGCTTAGACTAACTCTATATCGTGCGAGAACACTGAGAAGCATATGAGGGAGAAGAACCCCACGTCAATTTCATTGTCTTTTGGTATTAGCAAGAATCTTCTTCGTTGCTGATTCATTTAGCATAGGTTGCAACCCTATCTACAAACATAATTTAATCTACAAATAATTCATAAGCAAAGGACATAAGATAAAAGATAGATGAGGTGCGACCGAACCAATTCAAGCTGATGCATGGGCACATGGCAGCCATGTATGAACACAAAACCATACCGAAGGCCATATATAATAGCTTACGAGGTCTTACGATGCTGAAAAGCCTATCAATGTACTTATAAATGTTGTTGAATACTTCTTCAAAGGATGTCGAAGGAAAAATCTGAATCAGTTTGATAATGAAATTAATGCAAGAACGAAACTAGAGCTTAAAAAATCACACATATATGGCTCTCAGGATTGGTCAGCATCTTTTAGTTCTTTGTCATCATGTACTCCATGTTGATAGAGAACATTGTTACACCTGTGCAAGGAGCATAACAATAGTAGATTTACTAACCAATAAATAACACAACACCATGCCATTGATATATAGATAGACTAGCACATGCAATACCAATTGCCATTTGCTAGAAATTTTACACAACGAGATAAGAATGAGCTTATTTTTAAATTGAATCAAGATTACTCCAAAATTTCTAGTGAACTGCCCATCAAAATATTATTATGTGTTGCCCAGCATCAAGCATCACTCCATGGTTAATTATAAGAATATTAGAAAGTGCCAAATAAAAGTGAAATAGAAATTGAAATGAAAACAAGATGTGTGGTATTGAATTTTGCATACTTGTAGGTTCATATAGGAATCCACCGAAGCAAGAAAACATGAAAGAAACAAAGAAAAAAATGAGAAAAAAATTCAATGCACATGAGGATGTAGATCTGCACGAAATAAGATTGTCAAGAACAAACCTACATTTGTGTGGGACTAGAAATTTTTAATTCATCTCACAACTTCAGAAGCTATAGTTATGTTCTTAGCACCAAGAATACTAGCCAATTCTTTTAAATACCTATTATATGCTAAAATTCTACCCAAAATATTCAGGGATACACAATCATATTCATAGGTATATAAAAACAGTTTTTATAGACATGAACAAACACAAATCTAAGTTGATAGTCATACAACTTCAACAAATATCTAAAAGATGTAAATAAATTATGTTTAGAGAGAAAGAGAATGCAAAAACAAAATGTTTTCAATGCTTTTGTAAATAAATTATGTTTATGAATTATGAAGATAATAGAAGCTCAGCCTCCTTTTGATCCAGCTGAAATCAGTAAATATTGGACCCATGCATTGTAAAGACCGTGGCAATATCTGAATGCTTTGAATCATAATTTTTTCATGCAGCTCACATCAGATTTCGTACAAAGAATCAATATTATGTTAATCAACAAAACAAATGAATAAAACCAGAATAAAAAAATTGAAACCTCCAAAAAATCTCATTATGTTTTGCTACACATAGACAAAAATCAAAAATAGTCAGAAATAATTCTGATATGAAATCATCCTCATAATTAGTATTGAGATTTTGTGCTAGCCTCTCCTATGAGATTATGCAACTGGATCTCAGAATGCTATCGATCGTGTCAATGACGCTAATTATGACTCCATATAGGACATCTGCTGTTACATTACATTCTTAACATCTTTCATCTCATCATTCATTTCTTTAATTTCTTGCATTTATTCCATCAAATGAGTAATCTTCTCATCATTCTCTTCTTTCATTTCCAGCATCTCTTCTTTCAAATTAGTAATCTGCTCATCTTTCTTTTCTTTCATTTCATCTATTTCTTCCTTCACATGATTATAACTGCTCATTCTTCTCTATCATTTTGGTCTCTATAACTTCAATACGTTCATTTGTTTTCATTTCTTGTTGTTTGACAGCTACAACAAAATGCCACTCCCTTCGAGCCAATGTCGTACTCTTGCTGCTTCTTTTGACCTCTTATGGTCTACAAATAAATAGAATCATAGAAATTGGTTAAAGATCCATAGAACCCTCAACTTGTTGATAAGTAACTATCACACATTTCTCCATGAATTCCTGAAATAAAGTAGAGAGATATACTATTCTAGATATAAATAAAATAAATTGAATATATTACATTCCAAACAACTTTTAAAATATACTATAGTATAATAAAATTTTATTAATATAATAGATTGTTAGAGTAATCATCTTAAACTTGTCGTCAATAAATTGACCATCTGCTTTCTTCACATGTATCTTCCTGAAAATCTCATAAAAATTGGGATCTTGACCCAATTCACCAGCCTAGGAAATGTATTTATAAAATCATAAAATAACAAATGATAAAAAATTTTAATAAAATTAATAAAACTATGCACAAATTTGATTTATTTGGACTATTAGGACAACCACTAAATATATAAATATTCTAAATATTATAATTGTATCAAATCTTGAGCATGCACAATGCTTGACTTTGACTCTCTTGTGTATCGAGAGATTCTTGTACCTAGTCCGGCTATCTAAGTTCGTCGATTTTTGCTGGCAATCTTTGATTTTTTCTTCACATCTGGCTCTTCACAATACTTTAGCCACTCGGGCTAGTCATCCTCGGATATATAATCAGGCCGTTCTTTTTTATTTGAATGTCATTAAAATAAGACTTTTGTCGATTCAGAACTCTTTCTTCCACGAGAATGCTTTAGAATCAATCATTTTCTGAAAGTCTTTGTAATTAAAGTCAAACACTTGTGAGATGGAATAAAACTATACAAATAAATAAATAACATTGAAAATAAGAAAATCATAACTATAATAAAAAAACCACTAACAGTAACATCAAAATTTTTTATTCAAGTCAAAAATATATATTTCTTATACCCCCCATTCATAATCTCAATTCCTAACTTAGCACTGAATGCAGAGGAAGGCACGACATTTGATGATGTTAATGGTTTTGTAAATGGGGGAGCTATTGGTGTAAAATATGCCATAGAAAATAGAGATGGATCAAAAGTATGTACAAGAAGGACAATGGGGGCTAATATATGATAAAGGTGATAGTAAGGGCCTTAATGATGGTGATGGTGATGAAAATGAAGATGGTGATTGTGATGTTGAAGTCTAGATATGGTGTGTATGAGATGGTACTGAATTTGCAACATGATGTAAAATACTAGATGAATTTGGCTCATTTTTGCATCCACAGCCACCTGCTTTAGGCACCATCTACTGTACAAAAAAATTAAGAACAAATAACAGAGATATGATGAACAACCATGCATTTAGAATAAAACACATCAATAATTTCAACAAAATATAGAAAGTATTTGATAGTTTAATTTTATAATAGAATTATAATAGGTTTAATTATCGACATCATTATCATCCTCCAATGGATCTTGTGACATTTCGTCTAATTTCGATGGAAGTTCCAACTTATCTTTATATAGAAATTGATAATCTTCAATTTCTATTAGGCCACCATTTGAGTCACATAATTTACTAGATCTTCATATACATTCACAGGCTCAATATTATTTATGTCATCTTCTTGGACTATCGATCCAATAACTAAGTCTGTACTTATTTGCAGAGATGTTGGTACTTCAAAATTTGATCAAGCTTTGATTTTGCAAATCAACCACCAATCACTCTTATCATGAGAAAAACTCAGACATATATAATAATATACTTGAGTGGCTTGAACTGCCATAATAAATGGCTCGTATCAATTATATATGTGTTTATGGTTAACATCTACTAGCTTATAATCTTAATGAATCTTTGTACCCACATTTCATGTAGGATCAAACCACTCACACTATAAAAATACAATCTTATTATTTTCGAATCCAGGATACTCCAACTCAATAACTTCTATGAGTTGACCATAATAATCAATCTCATCTGTACTATAACCTGGGCCTTTAATGCATACACCACTATTCATTGTTATTTTAGAAGAATCATGCCCGATTGTGTGAAATTTATATTTATTGACAAAATACTAGGATATGTTCTCACATATCTAATTAGTCCTTTACTTAAATTTTGGATTAAAATATTTGAATCTCCATTTGAAAGATCATTTGCTCGCGACATAAATTAAACAAATAATATTAACAAATAAAGGATACTAATTAATTAAATAATTCAAAAATTTTTAAATTTAATAATTCTCACATAATTTTTAACCAATTTGCAAATTTAGTTTCTAGCATATAATCGACATCATTGATGAAAATTACTAGTTGCATATTTTTTAACTACTCAATATAAATACAGAACATATATAAAAAGAGAGAAAAATGTATATCAATTTTATATTATTCCTATTAAGGACAAAGTTAAATGATGATTAAACATGCAATCTTTTTGGGTATACATACTCAATATATGGTGCAACCTCCTCACAATTAAGTAAAACATAGCTCTAAGTTGCTTTGTACTCTTTATCTATTCATAAATCTTTTTTTGCTCTTCCAAATGCTCTTCTAGGGTGCTTGAAGATAGATAGTTTGTCCACAGAATCATCTTCTACCATCACATGACCTTTATCATTACGAGGCACATTTCTATTCTTTGTATTGATATGATCCTCAAAATAATAAGAAAAAAAAGATGATGCTTCTTCTACTAAATATGCATTGCAAATTGAATCGCCAATGTTAGGTTTCAATTATATTAAATTAAAATATTACTTTGTGTATGAAATAATAAAACACAACTAATTATATGTATTTACCTCTCAAAAGGATTCATCCACCTGTATTGCACTGATCCTACTATCCTTGCTTCATATGCCAAATGGACCGGCAAATGCTCCATTGAGTTAAAAAAACTCAATGGGAATTCTATTCAAGCTTACAAAGAATAAGTGGAATGTCATTCTCAAGCCTCACAATGTCATGTATTTTGATTGTGGTTGCAGTTAGTTGTTTCAAAAACAATCTAAGTTCTATAATGACCTTCTAAACACTTAGGTGAAGTAATTCACAGATTGTAATTGGTATTAATCTCTGCATAAAGACATGAAAGTCATGACTTTTCATTCCAAATAACTTAAGATTCTTCATATCCATGCATCTACCCATATTTGAGACATATCAATCAAAGAATTTTAATTTTTTAGACCATCACACAATATCTGTCTTGCCTTCTTATCAAGTGTGTAACGAGCTTTAAGAAATTTTTCTGTTGCCTCGTTTAGTTTCAATTCAAGATGCCTACAGTAATCATTCAGCTCTTGACTTGATTTTAAAGTATCTTTTGTTTTTTCGTCTAAAGTAAGGATAGTATTGAAAACAATTTCAAACTCAATTTTTTCAATATACATTACATCCAAGTTTTCACGAATAAAATTGAACTTCCAATAGGGTAGGTCTAAAAATATACTACATTTCCTCATGTCAAATATTTTGCATATTGGTCCATTATTTCTAGGTAGCATTTTTTTCAGTTATCTTCTTCAAGCCCAAACTATGAATCTCTATCATAATATTATCTGCTGAATGAACTGCTGGTGTAACTATCATCACAGTTTTATTTTTTCTAAATGTTGTTCTATTTCTTTAAAATCGATGATTTATAGGTAAAACTTACTATGGTTATCAAACCATGACTATTTATCGCTAAATTTGAGGTTATATGTATTATACTTTTTCATGAAATATGGGCATGTGAATCATCTTGTAGTACTCCAGCCAGATTGCATTGAATATGCATGAAAGTTACTACTTATAAGAGGCTATAAGAAAACATCTAGAATATCTTTCGGATTTTTGGCCCTGGAAACAATATTGACAAACAATATATATTGCTTCCTCATACACAACCACGGAGGCAAATTATAAGGTGTCACTATCACTGGCCATGTTGAATACTATTGTCTAGATTGCCCAAATGGTTGAAATCCATCATTGTAGAGACCCAATCTCACATTTCTACTTTCAGCTACAAAATCTTGATGTATATGATTAAAATACTTCCAAGCAAGTGAATCTGATGGATGAAACATTACCCCTTCTTCAACCTCTTGCTCAGAATGCCACCTCATATCATTTTCTGTAGCATTTGATCCATATAGTCTCTACAACCTAGGAATTAAAAAAAATAATACATCTTCATAAATGCAACTTTTAATTTTTGTCGCATATCTACCACACAAGATACCTTTTTAAACCGAGGATGATTACAAAACTTATAGCTAAGTAAATCACTATCACCACCCCAATATAACATACATCTATCGAAACAACAATCAATTTTTTCCACTGTTAGACCCATTCCTCGTAGTAACTTTTAGTGTCGTAAAAGTTGTTAGTGACCAAATTATTATCAAGAACAATCATTTTCATCAGTTCTGTCACCTGACCAAATAATTTCTCATACATATGATTTTCTGACTTAATGCTGATAAATCGAGCCTCAAGTAACAATTGTGAATGTGTTTTACTACCAAACCACAACTCATTATTTGTAGCTTTAAGCATTTCATAAAATTTCTCAGCTTCTGGATTAGGTGGTTCATCCATGTATCCATATTTAAGTCAGCACCATCAGCTTCCATGATCATTCGATGGTATTTGTTTGATGCTTCTTCACCAAAAACAAATGATTTTGTACCCTCATTTTGGTCAATGTTCAGAGCCATTGTACTTTCCCCATGATAAATCCAAATAAAATAATTTGGCACAAAGCCATATTTTGCCAAATGATATCTTATAGTGTCTACATCACGAAAAGAGATATTCTGACACTTGTGATGTATGGACACTTAATTTTTTTTTCCATCCATCCATCTCGATTGACTACATGCAAAATTGATGAAAGTTTCAAGATCACTCAAAAAAATCATTATTCAAAATTCCATTCATAAATCTTTTGTGCATCCACTAATGATCTGAACTCATTTTGTACTGTTTTATTTGCAAAGAATAATGCTCAACTATTATTTTGGATTAAAAATTCAATTACTTCAAAATATACTAATAATTAAATAAAATTACTTACAGATGAATATTTAAAAATTAAATTTGATGAATATTGAGACAATGCATTTGCTGAATCAACATGAATAGATAAAGCAACTTATACCACGATAAAAATTAATAATTATCAGGCTATTACTAGATAAAGGGAACAAAATATGATAATGCACAAGAAAATAAAGCAAAAAGAAAGAAATTTAAAGTTTGAAGGGGGAGTGGGAGAGATGGAGAGAGAGAGAGAGAGAAGGAAGAAAGAGGGGGGAGAGATGCAGAAAGGGAGAGAGAGAGAGAGAGATAGAGAGAGAGAAGTGGGAGAGAGGGAGCGAGAGATAGAAAGCGGGAGGGAGAGAGAGAGAGAGAGAAAGTGGGAGAGAGAAAGAGAGAGAAAGTGGGAGAGAGAAAGAGAGAGAAAGTGGGAGAGAGAGGGAGAGAAAGTGGGAGAGAGGGGGAGAGAGAGACAAAGGGGGGAGAGAGAGACAAAGGGGGGAGAGAGAGGGGGGAGAGATATGGAGAGAGGAAGAGGGTCGAGAGAGAAAGAGGGAGAAAGAGGGAGAGTGAGAGAGGGAGAGAGAAAGAACAAGCAAGAAAGGAAAGAGAAAGAAAATAATAAGAAAGAGAGAGTGACACATAAAGAAAAAAAGAAAGAGAATGATAGAAATAATCAGAGTGGGAGAGAGAGATACACAGAGAATGTGGTGTTAGAATGAAAATTACATAAAAGAATAAACAATTTTCTTCTATACACACCTATCAATTATTACATATTTTGTCATACATAAGTTCATATATGAGCTTGAGGCCTAAGGGGTGGGATTAGGTAAGAGTGCGACCACCCGTATTTGTATTATCCCAAATATGAGCCAAACCAATGGACACTATCATGCTATGTGCTTACATTTTGTTGATATTATATCTTTTGTCATTTAATTTCAAGTTAGTACAACAAATTAGTATTATCCCATTTATTATGTGTTAGTATACATATAATATATATAGTTATAAAAAGTTATATATAGTAAAACATATAGTTATATATATGTATATACATATATATATATATATATATCCATACAATTAGTTATATGTAGTTATACATAAATGTATACACTGTTATAAACAATTATATAGATTTACATATATGTAAACATATATGTATATAGAGTTAAAAATATAGTTATATTTATTTATATAGAGTTTTTTATAGTCATATAAATAATTATATATAGTTATACACATATAGTTAAACATTATGTTGTATGTTTTTATACATATAATTATAAATATAGTTACATGTGGTTATACATATATTACACATTGAGTTAAACTAATATTTATACATGTAGGTATATATAATTTTTCATATAATTTCATATTTTTATACATATAGTTATGTATAGGTATAGATATACAAAAATACATTTTTTATACTTATATATAAAAATGTATATTAAATATATGTTATTAATTATATATTTAAATATAGTTATGTATAACATTTTTATAGTTATACATATAATAAGATACAATTATTTATAGTTATATGTTATTATAGATATAGTATATATAGTTATAAAATATTATATATCGTTAAACATTAAGTTTTACTCACACATACACACACAATTATTTTGTTATAAATAGTTAAAAAATATATAGTATGTTATTATACATTTATTTAGTTATATATATATATATATATATTCATACGAGTAGTTAGATGTAGTTATACATAAATGTATATAAAGTTATAAACAAATATATCGATTTACATATATGTATAAATAGTTAAAAATATAGTTATATTTAATTATATAAAGTTTTATTTTGTTATACAAATATTTATATATAGCTATACACATATAATTAAATATAATGTTGTATGTTGTTATACATGTAATTATAAATATAGCTAAATGTGGTAATACATATAGTTAAACAAATAGTTTAACTTATATTTATACATGTAGGTATATATATTTTTTGATTTAATTTCATATATTTATACATATTGTTATGTATAGGTATAAATATACTAAAATATATTTTTTTATAATAATATATAAAAATGTTTATAAAATATATGTTGTTAATTATATATTTAAATATAGTTATGTATAATGTTTTTATAGTTATACATATAGTCAAAGAGAATTATTTATAGTTATATGTTCTTATACCTATAGTATATATAGTTAAAAATAGAGTTATATATAGTTAAATATATAGTTTCATATATATATATATATATATATATATATATATATATATATATTCATACAAGTAGTCATACATAGTTATACATAAATGTATACAAATTTTATAAACAAATAAATAGATTTAATTATATCAATACATATATGTATACATAGTTACAAATATAGTTATATTTAATTATATAAAATAGAATATTACATAGTTATAAAAATATTTATATATAGTTATACACATATAGTTATAAATATGTATGTTGTTAAAGATATAATTATATATAACATTTATATAGTTTTACATTTAGTAAAATATAATTATATATAGTTATATATTATTATACATATAATATATTATGTTAGAAATATAGTTATATAGAAGTATACATATAGTTATACATTAGTATATAGTTTAAAAATTAGTTATGTATAGTTATAAATATAGTTATAAAAATAGTTTACATAATTATAAATATAGCTATAAATATTTTTATATATAAAGGCATATGATTATATAATTAAACAAGTGTTTCGATATAATATTTGTGTTTAAAATAATTTTTTAAAATATCCTTATATATAATTATATATATATAACACTTTTATAAATATTATATAGTGTATATATCACATTTATATAAACATTATAAATATTCTATATTTATATAAAAATTAATATGTTATATAAATGTTTACAAAAATGCATAAACATTTTATGTAATATAATTATTATATAAAAAAATATATAAATGGATAGTTTAATGTAAATATTTTATAAATATTTATAAACATTAACACACACACACACACACACACACACATATATATATAAATATATAAATATATTAATATATATAACATTATATGTTAATATAAACATATTAATGTTTCAATATAATGTAATGCATTTATATATATAAATGTATTGACATTTATATATAATTTCATATGATTATATAAATATATAAAAGTTTATATATACTGTTATTTATTTATAATAAATTCGGAGACAACAAAAATAGAACCCATTAACATTACGTTTGTTTTTTCTTAAGTTATAGAAGCAGAAAACATAAAGCATTATTTAATTTTTTAAGTTTTAGATGGAGAAAATGAATGGAAACATTTACTATTTGAAATCATTAAAATCCTAAAAATTTAAATAATAAAAAAACAAAGATTACACTGATAATTTTTTGTTTTATTAATGTTGTAGAGTCAAAATCATATAGGTAATATGAAAATAGAAGCAAAAAGAAGAAAAATTGGGGGAAAATAAAAAAAAGTTAATACTCGAATTTTTTAGTAAAAATGAAAATTTGTTAGTGGTAATTAAATTGAGAAAGACGGAGATATGTATATAGCCTTCTGAAGGAGAAGAACAATGATAATATTACGTGGTAACAGGAAGAGATCGATTTAGGTTGCTCCCATAGTCATGTCTCGCCTCTCCTTCGTCGTCTTAAAGATTGAAAAATTTCCGAGTGCTAATGACCTAGCATTTTTTTTTCAATGAAACTTTATATACATATTAAAATGGATGTAAATATATATAAAATAAAATACAATAAAATAAGACTAAAATAAAATTATAAAAATTAAATAATTAAAATAAAATAATAGAAATAGATTTTTATTTAACCATAAATGATATTATTTAATAAATAAATAAAATAATATTATATAATAATAAAGTATTCATATATATATATATAATATGGTTATAAATTTATAAGAATCGTATTTAATTTTTATTAATATAATATGAAATAATTATAAAAGTATAAAATTTGAATCTTTTAGTCAATATAAATTTTAATGTTCGAAGTGTTCATTTAATAACTACACTAAAATATTAATTTTTTAAATAATCAAAATGTTTTTGATGTAATCAAAACATCAATATATTAATCTTAGAATATCAACTTTTTTCTTTTAAATTTTATGAAAAATTTAAATTTTTTTTTATAAATCAAAAATTTCAAATCTTTTAGTCATTATATTTTTAAAATATTTCTATAATAATAATAATATTATTTTATATATTTATTTTTATAAATATTTACTTGTTTATTCGTTTATTCATATATTTTTATAAATTTTTTATTTAATCAAACAATTGTTTATTTTAGTTTTTTATTAGTGGTAATTTTATTTTTTTTACTAATTAAAACATTTTTAAAATTGTTTAATTATATAATAAATTATATAATGTTTTTTAATACAAATATTTAAATATTATAAATAAATATTTTAGAAATAATTTAGTAAAATTTTGTAATTAAATTATCATCAAATAATCTTTATTTTAATCATATTTAATATACATTTTTATTCGTATTTATATATTTATTAATTTTTTTAAATATCATTTTTTTTATTATTATATGAGGAGATTGTGTCTTTAAATGATCGCTCATCTATAGACCATGATATACCTTTAATTTTAAAAATTATATAAAATAATAAAATAAATGATGTATAAAAAATATCATTAAATATTAGCGATGGAAATTATAACTAACCCAAATAGCTATGGAATTATCCCTAGCTAAATGCATATATTTTGAGAAAATAATCATTAACGGAATTATCACTTTCAGTTATATATAAACTCATCAAAAAAATAAATACAGAAAATTATTTTGTGATGGATTTAATTAGCTAGGCATAATCCATCGCTAAATCCGTCGCTAAATTCCTGATTTTATTTGGGCGGAATTTACGAAAATATTAGTGACGGATAATGTCGCTATCTAATTAGCTCAGGAAAATCTGTCAATAAAATAAGTCACTCATAATTAGGTAAGAAAATTTCATTGCTAAATCTATCGCTAAATTCCTGCTTTACTTCACGTGAAATTTATGAAAATATTTGCGTGAGAAATTTTTCATTCAACCATTTCTATCGCTAATCTATTACAAATTTATATTTCAATGTATAGTCAAAAATTCATTGTTATTCCCAAGCTAATCCCTCATAATTCAGCTAGGGATTGATCCCTAACATTTTCTTGTAGTGATATATATTTATAACTATATGTGTATAACTATATATAAATATTTGTATAACTATGAAACACTCTATATAATTAAATATAACTATATTTGTAACTATATATAGATATATGTATTCGTATAATAAAATCTAAATATTTGTTTATAATGTTGTATACATTTAGTATAACTACTTATAACTACTTGTATGCATATATCTATATATAACTATATGTTTAATTATATATAACTATTTATAACTATATATATTATATGTATAATAATATATAACTATAAATAATTGTATCTTACTATATGTTAACTATAAAAGCTTTATACATAATTATATTTAAATATATAATTTAAACTTATATTTAATATATATTTGTATATATTAGTAAATAAAAAAGTATTTTACTATATCTTTACCTATACATAACTATATGTATAAATATATAAAATGATATGAAAAAATATATATACCTACATGTATAAATATAAGTATAACTATATGTGTAACTATATGTATAACCACATGTAATTTTATTTATAATTACATGTATAAGAACATACAACATTATGTTCGAGTACATGTGTATAACTATATATAAATATTTGTATAACTCTATAACACTCTATATAAATAAATATAATTGTATTTGTAACTTTGTACACATATATGCATGCATATATGTAAATCTATATAATTGATTATAACTTCGTATACATTTATGTATAACAACATATGACTACGTATATGAATATATCTATATATAACTATATGTTTAACTATATATAACTCTATTTTTCACTATATATACTATAGGTATAAGAACATATAACTATAAATAATTATATTTTCCTAAATGTATTACTAAAAAAACATTATACATAACTATATATAAATATATAATTAACAACATATATTTAATATATATTTTTATATATTAGTATATAAAAATGTATTTTATTATATAATTACCTATAGATAACTATATGTACACATATATAAAATTAAATAAAAACATATTTATACCAACATTTTTAAATATAAGTATAATTATATGTGTAACAATATGTATAACCACATGTAGCTATAGTTATAATTACTGTATAACAACATACAACATTATGTTTAACTATATGTGTATAATTATTTATATATATTTGTATAACTATATAAAACTATATATAATTAAATATAACTATATTTGTAACTATGTATAAATATATGTATGCATATATGTAAATCTATATTTTTGTTTATAACTTTGTATACATTTGTGTATAACTACTTATAACTACTTGTATGAATATATCTATATATAACTATTTATAATGATATATATTATATGTATAAAGATATATAACTATAAATAATTGTATCTTACTATATGCATAACTATAAATGCTTTATACATAACTATATTTAAATATATAATTTACAACTTATATTTAATATATATTTGTATATATTAGTATATAAAAAAGTATTTTACTATATCTATACATATACATAACTATATGTATAAATATATAAAATTATATGAAAAAATATATATTTCTACATGTATAAATATAAATTTAACTATACGTGTAACTATATGTATAACCACATGTAACTATATTTATAATTACATGTATTACAACATACAACATTATGTTTAACTATATGTCTATAATTATATATAAATATTTGTAATACTATATAAAACTCTATATAATTAAATATAAATATATTTGTAACTCTGTATTCATATATGTAAATTTATATATTTGTTTATAACTTTGTATATATTTATGTATACATACATATAACTACTTGTATAAATAAATAAATAAATAAATAAATAAATTAATATATATATATATATATAAACACACATACATAAATATATGTTTAACTATATATATATATATATATATACATAACTATATGCTTCTCAATAAGTTGAGGGTTTTATGGATATTCAACAAATTGACTATGATCCTATCTATTTGGAGACCATAAGAGTTCATAAGAAGTAGTGAGTGTACGGCATCGGCTTGATGAGAGTGGCATTTTATTGTAGCAGTCGTGCTTCTAATTCATATTTCACAGCAATGTTGGATGAGGCGGTCGAACAACATGTAATTAAATCAAATGAATGTTTTGAAGTTATGGAGACATAAATGAAAGAGAATGATGAATAGATATCTCCTTTGAAGGAAGAAATGTGGAAAATGAAAGATGAGAAGGATGAGTAGATTACAAATTTGATGGAAGAAATGCAGGAAATGAAAGAATAGAAGGAAGAGCAGATTACTCATTTTAAGGAAGAAATGTGTGAAATGAAAGAAGAGAAGGATGAGCAAATTACTCATTTGATAGACGAAAGCAAGAAATTAAAGAAATGAATGATGAGATGAAAGAAATTAAAAATGTAATGCAATAGCAGATGTCCTATATGGAGTCACATTTAGCAGCATTGACACGACATATAATAGTATGAGATCCAGCTACGAAACCTCGTAGAAGAGGCTAGCACAAAATAACCAACTAATTAAGAGGAAGATTTCATATCATAATTATTTTTGAATTGTTTTTGATTTTTGTCTATGTATAGCAAAACATGATGAGATTTTTTTGGAGGTTTCAAATTTTTTTATTCTAGTTTTATTCTTTACTTTACTGATTAACCTTATAATGAATCTTTGCAGGACATTTAATGTGAGACGCATAAAAAAAATATGATTCAAAGCATTCAGACATTGTCACGGTCCTTCGAAGGCATGTGTCCCATATTTACCGATTTCAACTGGATCAAAAGGTGGACAAGCTTCTATTATGTTCATTATTTCTGAAACATTTTATTTTTGTACTCTCTTTCTCTCTAAACATCATTAATAGACATCTTTTAGATATTTGTTGAAGTTGTATGACTATCAACTTAGATTTGTGTTTGTTCATGTCTATAATTACTATTTATATATATCTATGAATATGTTTGTGTGTCCCCAAATATTTTGGGTAGAGTTTTAGCTTATTCTAGGTATGTAAAAGGCTTGGCTGGTCATCCTGGTGCTAGGGAACACCACCTTAGGTTCTGAAGCCATGAGATGAATGAAAAAATTATGGTCCCACACAGACGCAGGTTTGTTCTTGACACTTTTATTTTGTGCAGATCAGTGTTGTCACAGTTCAGATCTACGACTACTTTTTATTTTCATTAGTGCAATTAAACTGCCAAAATGTTAATAGCCATTACAATTCCTAAATGAACCTATAGGTGTGGAAAAATTCGATACCATGCAACCTGTTGTTATTTCAACTTCTATTTCCATTTTATTTGTCACTTTCTAACTTTCTTATAATTAACCATGGACTGATGCATGAAGCTGGGCAACTTAGAATAATATTTTGATGGATTGTTCACTAGAAATCTTTAAGTCATCATGATTTAGTAATTTAAAAATATGCTCATTATTATATCGTTGTGTGAAATTTCTAGCAAATGGCAGTTGGTTTTGCTCGTGCTAGTCTATCTATTTATCAATGACATTAGGTTGTGTTCTTTATTGGTTTGTAAATATACAATGTTATGCTCCATGCGCAAGTGTAACATTGTTCTCTATCTGTGGGGAGTACCAGATGACAAAGAACTAGAAGATGCTAACCATGTTGAGAGACGTATATGTGTGTTTTTTCAGCCCTAGAATATTTCCATTTGTTGTCTTTGATGTTATGTGTATTTGCATGAAAGTACATGTGTGTGTGTGTATCATCTAAGGCTATGTGATTATATATACGTACATATAATACTGTAGTATACAAGTACATATATACTACACTATATATGTACGTATATACTGAGTATATATGTATGTATATTCAAAGTATATATGGACGTATATACCGAGTATATATGTTTGGATATACTGACTATATATGTATGTAAATATAGAGTATATATGTTCATATATACTGAATATATATGTACATATACTCAATTTATACATACATATATACTGTAGTAATACGTACTTATATACTTGGTATATATGTATGTATATACTGAGTATATACGTATGTATATACTATAGTATAAACCTATGTATATACTTAGTATATACATAAGTTGGTGCATATATTTATTTGTAAACATGTATATTTTGTCATACATACACACTCATTTACACACACACACACACACATTTGAATATATAATTGTTCGGGCTGGTCTGATCATCATCATGAATTGCTTACCAATGCAGGTTATAAAAGCTCTGGATATTAGACCTTCGCCAAAGCTGTGGAATGAAGATATTTCTAATCCAGGCTAGCCTTGGTGATAGAGATAGACAGATGCAGATAAAGGCTTTTAGAAAATAGTGTAGATATACAATTATCACATGGTACAAAGCTTATGTATGAGGAAATAATTTGTCTTATTGTAGGTTCTGCAATGATTGGTTCTAATTGTACTAGGTCTTGGAATGATGATGATGATGATGCCCATGTAGTGTCATGTAATTTTATTAGATTTCACAAAACTGTATTCAATCGGAAGGAAAAATATAACATTACCTGATTTTTACAGGCTGTAAGTGCTAGGAAGAATATCAAGTCCTATTTTGGGAGAAGCAGCTAGCTGCCTCATCAAAAACATGCTCAATCTCAAAATGAGTGGTTGGCAGGGAACTTAATCAGTATAGCATCATCGCCCACCCCACTTTTATTATCAGTGGCAGTAGTAGAAGCAATAATAAATACGTATGTATATACTCATTTCCTTATGGTGTCTTTGATGATGTGTATTTGCAGGAAAGTACATGTGTGTGTATAATCTGAGGCTATGTGATTATATATACGTACATATAATACTATAGTATATACGTACGTATACACTAAGTAAATAACTACATATATACTATTGTATATAAGTATGTATATATTGAGAGTATATGTACCTATATACTATAGTATATATATACGTATATACTATTGTATATACCGAGTATATATGTACGTATATATTATAGTATATATGTATGTATGTATATACTCGGTACATACATACATATATACTTGGTATATACGAACGTATATACTAGGTATACGTATGTATATACTCTATATATACTTACGTATATACTTAGAATATACTTAAGTATATACATACGTATATACTCAGTATATATGTACATATATACTGAGTATATACGTAAATATATACTCAATATATACGAACATATATACTCGGTATATACGTATATAAATACTCAAAATATACATAAGTATATACTAAGTATATACGTACAAATATATTGAGTATATACGTATGTATAAATTCAGTATATGTACGTATAATACTTGAGTATTATATGTACATATATACCGAGTATATATGTACTAAGTGTTTATTTACATATAATATTACAGTTTATATGTACAAATACTATAGTAATATATGTAACTAGTGAAATGTTAGTATATATGTAGATATACATTGTAGTATATATGTACATATACATTGTAGTAATATATTTTTATCAAAACATATCTTTATTTATTTATTTTGATTTTATTGACTGGTTTAAATTTCATATAGATTTGGTACCGCATTGTTTCCCATAGAAAACTTGTATAAGTGAAGGGATTTTTACTAGACATGACTCCCTGTGACACTGACAGCTTTGTTGTAGGAGAAAGATGGTGATCGGAAGAGCTGAGGAGGAGAAAGCAATGTCAATGCATGGATAGATTATACTTTATGCAATGTAGGTAGATACATTGATGAATAAGATGTAATAAAATTTTGTTATGTTTTTCTTTTAATTATGTAAAATATTATATCAGAATAATTTTTTAAATGATTTTATTTTTTGTTATTTATAGATTATCATTTATAGTTTCTGTTTTTATTCAAATTAATTTAAAAATATTAAATTATTAAATCAAATTTTTTGAAAAAAAAATAAAATTCTTAAAATAGTTTTGGAATGAAAATAGCTAGGGATTTCTCCCTTGCTAATTTAGCTAGGGTAATCATTATTTTAGCTAGGGACTCTTTTCCTCATTAATTTTTAGCGATGGGAACTTTAGATTTGGGAACGCTTTCATCGCTAATACGTCGTTATATCCTGTTTAGCGATGGAAACCCCTATTTAGCTAGAGAATTTTTCATAGTTATTTGGGATTTTTCTTGTAGTGTATCTATCTAATTGTCTATCTTCTCTCTATTTATATGTCTATCTAATTGTCTATCTATATTTCTTTGTATTTGTCTATATATATATCTTTCTTTCTTTCTTTATTTCTTTCAATTTGTTTGTTGATCTTTCTATCTATCTATTTATCCATCAATCAATCTATATATATATATATATCCATGTATGTATCTATCTAAAAATCTATCTATAAATCTATATATATATATATATATATATATATATATATATTTATCAATCTATCTATCTATATGTCTATCAATCTATCTAATTATCTATCTATATATTTGTTTATTAATCTGTCTATCTATCTGTCTATCAATAAGTCTATCAAACTATCTATATATATGTCAATTTGTGTATGTGTTTTTCGATTTGTTTGATTGTTTGTGTATCACTTTGTTTGTTTGTTTATTTGTTTGTTTGTCTGTCTATTTGTCTTATTGTTTGGCTTTCTACATGCCTATCTATCTATCTACTTTTCCTGCGTGATTATTTGCCTACTAGACTACTTGCCTGACTACTTGCCTACCTACCAGTCTATTTATCTATCTGTCTATTTGTCAATCTATCTATTTTCCTATCTATTTATCTATCAATATATTTATTTATTTATTTATTTATCTATCTGTCTATCTATATGTCTATTTATTTATCTATCAATATATCTATCTATCTATCTATCTCTGTCGATTTATTTATCTATCTTTCTATTTGTCAAACTATCTATCTATCAATATATCTTTCAATCTATATATGTATCTATCAATCTATCAATCTATCGGTCTGTCAGTCTGTCTATCTATCTATCTATCTATTTTTCTATCTATCTATTTTTATATCTTTGTATCTATCTATCTCTCTAGCTAATCTATTTAGATATCTATCTTTGAGTCTACCTTCCTATCTATCTATTTATTTCTCTATCTAACTATCTATATGCATATATATATATCTATATATCTATGTATATTTTTATCTAATTATTAATCAATCAATCTATCTATCTATATAATAATCTATCTATCTATATAATAATCTATCTATCAACATTTCTATTATCTATCTATCAATCTTTCTATTAATCTATCTATATATCTGTCTATCTATCTTACTCCCTATCATTCTATCTGACTACCTATTTATCTATTTATCTATCTATGTAAAAGTCTATCTATATGTCTGTTAGTGTTCCGTTCTATCTTTTTGTTTATATGTCTATCTATTTATCTACATATCTATCTTTCTGTATCTCTATTTATCTATTTATATATCTATCTATCGTTATTTCTTTTTTTCTGTCCATCTATAATTATCTATATGTATATCTATCTATCTATCTATTAGTATATCTATTTTCCTATTTGTCGGTATATATATATATATCTATCTGTCAATCTTTCTATCTATATATTTGTCTATCTATATGTCTATCTATATGTCTATCTATATGTCTATTTATGTGTTTATCTATATGTCTATCTCTATGTCTATATGTGTCTATATATTTGTGTATCTATCTATCTATTTGTCTTTTGATCTTTCTGTCTATCTATCTATATATCTATGTATCAAAATATCTATCAGTCTAATAATCTATCTATCAATCTTTCTAACTATCTATTTGTATCTCTATCTATCTATCTATCATTCTAAATATCTATTTATATCTCTATCTATCTATCTATCATTCTAAATATCTATTTGTATCTCTATCTATCTATCTATCATTCTAAATATCTATTTGTATCTTTATATATCTATTTATCAATATGTCTATCAATCTGTCTATTACTCTATCTATCAATCTATCTATAAATCTATCTATGATTCTATCTATCAATATTTCTATGTATCTATCTGTCTGTCTATATATCTTAATATCTATTTGGCTATCTATCTATCTAGCTATTTGTTTATCAATCAATTGAACTATATGTCTTTCAATTTGTGTATCAAACTATCTATATATCTGTATATCTATATGTTTGTTTGTTTATCTATTTGATTGTATATTTGTATGTCTCTTTGTTTGTTTGTTTGTTTGTATGTCTCTTAATTTGTATTTTTATTTGTATGTCTTTCTGTCTCTCTATCTACTTGCCTGCCTAATTATCTCTCTGCCTAACTCCCTGTAAGATTACCTACCTAGCTTCCTATCTATCTATCTATTTGTCTATCTAATGATCTATTTGTTGATCTCTCTCTTTGTGTGTTAATTTGTATATATGTCTGTATGTCTCTCTATCTGCCTATATGTGAATATTTTTATATGTCTATCATTATATCGATCTAGCCATCTATCTATCTATCTGTTAGTCTGTCTATTTTCTATCTATCAATCAATCAATTTGTCTATTTTTCTATCAACCCATATATATTTATGGCTATCTATCTATCTATCTATTTGTCAATATAACTATCTATCTATCTATCTATCTGTCTATCTATCTTTCTTTCTTTCTTTCAGTCTCTCTTTTTGTCTATCTTTATATCTACCTATCTATCTATATTTCAATCTATCAATCTGCCTATCTATTTATTTATCTATCTATCTATCTCTCTATCTATATATCGATGTATTTAACTATTTGTCTATTAATCTATATATAAATCTATCTATATGTTTTTCAATCTTTCTATCAATCTGTATATCAACATGTCTATCAATCTATCTATTAATCTATCTATCAATCTTTGTATAAATTTGTCTATTTATCTATCTATCTATGTATCTATCTATCTATCTATTTGTTTGTCTTTCAATCAATCCATCTGTCTGTCAATCTTACTGTTTGTTTGTTTGTCTGTCTACCTATCTATATATCTATCTATCTATCTATTTATGTGTCTATATATCTTTCTATCTTTGTATCTATCTGTTTATCTATCTATCTATCTTTCTTTCTATCTATCTGTCTATATATCTATTTGTCTATCTTTTTGTCTATTTTTTTTTCTATCTATTTGTCTATATATATGTCTATTTATCACTATATCTTTTTGTCTATCTTTCAATCAATCAATCTATATGTTTATCTATATCTATCTATCTATTATTATATCTATCTATCTATCTGTATGTCTGTCTGTCTGTTTATTTATCTAAATGTCAATCAATCAATCTTTATATCTATCTATCTATCTATATGTCGATGTATCTTTCTATCTATTAATGTATATATTTATATATCTATCTGCTTATCTATCTATCTATCTATCTTTCTTTCTTTATTCTGTCTATCTATCTTTTTTTCTATATATCTAACTTTGTATTTATTTATCAATCAATCTATCTATTTATCTACCTGTTTCTTTATATGTATATCTATTTGTCTATCTAAGTGTGCAATAATCAGTATATCTATGTGTCTATCTATCTGTCTATCTATCTATATGTCTATCAATCTATATATCTATTTATCTATTTGTCTATTTTTCTATCTCTCTAACTATCTATATCTTTATCTATCTAATTGTCTTACGATTTGTCTATCTATTTGTCTATCTATTTGTCTATCTATCTATCTGTCTAATAATCAATTGATATATATATATATATATATATATATATATATATATATATATATATATATATATATATATATATATATATATATCTGTCTGTCTATCTATCTTTATATCTATGTCTCTATGTATCTATCTATTAATTAATCATATATATATATATATATGTTTATCAATCAATCTATCAATTTGTTTATCAATATATCTATAAATCTTTCAATCAATCAATCTATCTATCTATGTATCTATCTATCACTCTATGTATTAGTCTGTTAGTTTGTCATTCTGTATGTCCGTTTTCAATCTACCGATTTGTATATCTATTTATCTATCTATCTATTTATCTATATGCCTATCTTTCTATTTATATATCTTTTTATCTTTTTGTATATCTATTTATCTTTCTATATATTTATATGTCGATCTATCTATTTTTCTATTTGTCTATCTATCTATCTAACTATCTATTTATCTATCTATCTCTCTATCTATAAACCTATTTATCTATCTATCTATCTGTCTGTCTGTATGTCTGTCTATCTTTCTATATATCTATATGTCTATCTGTGTTTATCTTTATGTCTATCTATCTATCTATTTATCTGTGTATATATCGATCGATCTTTCTGTCTATTTATTTGTCTATCTATTTGTCTATCAAATCTACGATCTATCTATATATGTCACTATCTAATAATCTATCTGTATATTTATCTATCTATCTATCAATATGTTTGTCTATCTAACTATCTATCTATCTATCAATATGTCTTTCTATCTGTTTTTGTATCTATCTATCTAACTATCTATATATCTATCTATTTATCAATCTATCTATCTAACTATCTATATATCTATCTATTTATCAATCTATCTATCAATCTGTTAATCCACTACAAGAAAAATCCCAAATAGCTAGAAAAAATTCCCTAGCTAAATGGGGGATTTCTCTTGAAAAACTGATATAGCGACGGTTTATCGACTGAAATTTCCTAGCTACAATATTAATTTCCCTAGCTAAATTAGCAAAGGAACTTCCCTAGCTAAATTAGCAAGGTATCATTCCCTAGCTAAATGTGGGTTTTCCTTGCTAAACTTATATAACGATAGATTAACAACAAAAGCTTTCCCAATCTAAAGTGCTCATCACTAAAAATCAGTGATGGAATTAGTCCCTATCTATAGTTTTAGCAACGGAAATATCACTAGCTAATATAATAATTTCCTTAGCTAAATTAGCAAGGGAAAATTCCCTAACTAAATTAACAAGAGAAAATTCCCTAGCTATTTTCATTCTGAAACAATTTTTAGAAAATTGTTTTACTTTTCAAATATTTAAATATTTTTATATTAAATTGAATTAACAATGAAACAATAGACAATTCTTTATATTTAACAGAAAATAAAAAAATTTAATTAATTATTTTGATTCAATAATTTATATAATTCAAACAAAAACATAACAAAATTATATTCCATTTTATTCATCAATATATCTACTGACAATGTATAAAATATAATCTATCCATACATTGACGTTGATTTCTTTTTCTTTGTTCGTCTGATCACCATCTTTCTGCTGTAACAAAGTTGTCCGAGTCAGGGTTCATCATGTCTAGTGAAAATCCCTTCACTTATACAAGCTTCGGATGGAGAACAATGTGGTACCATATCTGCACAAAATTTAAACTAGTGAATAAAATCATAAAAACAAATAAAAAAAGTTATGTTTTGATAATATATATACTGCAGTGTATATGTATATATATTACTACAGTATTATATGTACATATATACAGTATTATATGTACAAATATTGTAGTAATATATGTACATTTATGCACATATATACAGCATTTGCTGCTGCTGCCGCCGCCACTATCGCTGCTACTACTACTCCTGTTGTTGCTCTTGCTACAGCTCCTGCTACAGCTACTACTATTGCTATTGCTGCCGCGGCTGCTGTTGCTGTAGCCGCAGCAGATGCTGCTGCTACCATTGTTGATGCTGCCGCTGCTGTCTATACATCTATTTATCTTTCTATCTATCTATTTGTCTATTTATCTATTTGTCAATCAATCAATCAATCAATCTGCCTATCTTTCTATATATATATATATATATATGTATGTATCTATCAATCTATCTATATGACTATCAATCTATTTATCTGTCTATATGTCTATCAATCTTTCTATCATTCTATCTATCAATATGTCGAATAATCTGTCAATCAATAGGTCTATCAATCTTTCTATCAATCTATATATATATATATATATATATATATATATATATATATATATATTTATTTATTTATATATATATATATATATATTTCTTTCTATATATCTATGTTTTGTCTATCAATCTATCTAGCCATCTATCTATCTATCTATCAGTTTGTATGACTATTATTTAGTTAGCCTATCTGTTAATCATTCTATTGTTTTCTATCTTTCTACCTACCTATCTATAGAGGTGTCAAAAGGGTCGGGCCGGGCTGGCACGGTTACTGTACCGTGCCGTGCCAGGCCATGCGGGCCAGACAAGAAATTTTTTTTATTAATAATTTTGTTTTAATTTTTATTTTAATTATATAAATTATTAAATTATATATAAAATTATAGATAATGTATAATATTATTAATTTTTAATATGAAAATTGTTAAAATAAAATTTATTAAAATTACAAAGTTAAAATTTTATTTAATGTAATATAGAATTAGTTTAAAATTTATTAGAATTATATAATAGAGTTATAAATGAAAAATTAAAACAAACAATAAATAAATCAATAAACTATGTTAAAAAAATTAAAAAGTAAAAAAAAACATAAGCAAACCAAATTAAAAATGACCAATCAGCCATTAGATACCGAAAGCCCAAACCAAACAAATTAAAGTTCCAAAGTAACATATAAATAAAGCATACAATCAATAAAAAAAACATTGAAATCAAAAAATAGTAGATCATCATCAATCGTCAATCGGCATATCATGAGCATCATCAGCTGCAACATCAAGATCAGTATCATATGGATCATCATCATCAGCAATCAACTCCTCCGCTAACAGTGGATGCGGTTGCAGTCCCTGTCCCAGTCCCAGCTCCAGCACGATCATGGATGCTAAACCTCGGATCCTCCTAATCCTTCAAACACGCCAATGCCTCAACAATATATGGACATAATTTTTATCTCCTATCCGAAATCACGTTCACTGCAACAGAAAAAGCAGTCTCTGATGCTATGCTCGACACCGGAGGAGTCAGTATATCCCGTGCCATCCTAGAAAGCACGGGAAAGGTGGACTCATATGATTTCCACCACAATAATATATCAAGATTCTTAGTATCAGAATGTGATAGGATTGAGCAGTAATCAGTATCTAAGTACCAAGAAAGCTCGCTCCTATGTGATGATCCACCCCTACATTTCCCCCTCTCTAGCTGAATGGAAAAATCATCATCTCCGAACAAGGTATCAATGTCGGTAATCACAGTCTCACTACTACCACCACCATACCTAGTATCATAGTATGTGAACAGGTCAGTCAACTTCTTGTGAATGAACCCTTAAGGTGGCTCTTCCAGGTTCATGCACGAGGAAATGTAAGTAAGGGTATTTTCTACCGATTCCACCTTAACCCTAGGGTCCATGCATGCAGTGAGGCAATAAAGAGATGGAACGGTGGACCAGTACTTTAAGTACTTGGTTTCCATCTTTGCAACTATATGGCTAAGTGTCGTGTCAGCTCGATACTTCCTAAACATGTTACTAAAGTTGCATATGCACTGGAGTGCAATGCAAGTCGTGGGCGTATAAACCAACGAACACATGTTCGTCGTGTCATAAAAAATTTTCAAGAATTTCATAAATGAAATGTTTGAAGCCCAGTCAGTGTCGTCAATAATAAGTTCGTCACTCATACTATTGACGTAGTCGGATATCACGTGTTCGTATCCAACACATGATTCCAACATCAAGTACGTGTAATTCCAACGATGTCTCACATCCGTTGGAATTTCATCTTATTAAGATTCGTAGACAAATAGAGACTACCAAACTCTTGTTGTCTGTGAGGAGTGCAAATATATTTTAGTGCATTATGTATATTATCCAACGTGGGGGAACACACCTTCATACTCGCTTGAATAATCAGGTTAATCACGTAACACATGCATTTGACATGAAAAATCTCTCCTAATGGTGCATCTCTAATATTCATAACAAACATATTAATCGCTACTCAAATATTAGATACATTATTGAATGTGATACTAAAAATTTTATTTTGAATTTTATAATCCCTAAAGATTTTCATCATACACTCAAAAATGGCCGGACCATCATGAGGATGAATAATCTTAGAGAATCCTAAAATTTTTTTATTCATAGTCCAATTAGAATCTACATAGTGGCTTGTGAGACATGCATAAGATGATTCATCATGACTTGTCCAGATATCAGACATCAAGGACACCACTCCACTATATGCCATAAATTCATTAATTATTTTTTCTTTTTCTAACTTATATATTTTTAGTATGTCATTCCTAGATGTGGACCTAGGAATCCTATGATAAGTAGGCTGAAAATATGTCTGCATGATGCGTACTACTCTTGGATCTTCCGAAAATTTGATCGGAAGACCCATCAATGTGATAAGTCTGGTCATGCCGTCTCTACCCAACTCGCTGGAGAATATGAAGGGAGTAAACTTTGAGACTGAACTCGATCCATTCTCAAAAATTACAGTGCCAAGTTGGATTTTCCTAGGATCTAATGGACCATGTTTTTTGGTGCATAATTCGGCATGTCTCTTAAGGTGCCCACTCCCAAATGAACTCTTACATGTTAAAAGTCTCATACAATATTTGCATTGTGCCATTTCTTCTTCCTCGCCCCTAACATTTTTTTTGTTTTATTATATTAAAATGAGTCCAAACTATAGAAGTCCTTTTAGTTTTTTGTTTTTTAGAAGTTTGGATTGAGACGACTGGAGACACCAAAGTTTCAGCAGCCTTAGACCTCTGTGTAATATTTTCATTTTCTAAATTTTAAAATGTTTCATTAGTATTTGTCATTTTTTAGGATTTTTATTAATCAAAATAGTTATTTAGAGACTAGATGACTGATTTTAAAATTTTCTATTTTTGGTCTAGAGAGAGAAACTAGAGAGAGAGAAAGTAAAAAAAACTTAAAATAAATTACCCGGTAAAAGCAATGAGGTCAGTCACGTGCACGGTGCACCACAGTCAAGCTCAAAATTCAAAACTCAAATTGAGATTCCCAAAAATCTAAGCTGAATGCCAAAATCCCGAGTCCTAAGAGAGAGGAGCAAGATTTTAGAGAGAGAAAATGAGAGATTTGAGAGAAAAAATTTTTATGAATAACATAAATGTTATAGAAAGGGAGGGTGGAATTTATAGATTAAAGAAATTTTTATTTAAAAGCCATTTTTTTGAATTTTTTTGAATTTTTTGAATTTTTTAGGGGGCAGAATCATGAGGGTAGTTGGATTCTCCCCCCTAGCCATTGGAGGCGAGATCCAACCACTAAAATTTAAAACTTTTTAAAAATTTTTTTTCTCGTTGGGGGGGGGGGGGGGGAATTGGGTCGGCTAAAGCCTCGGGGGACCGCGGGTCAGGTCCAATCAGACCCATCCCATGGTCTTTTTTGCGGGATGGGCGAAGCAAGGGGGACACGGGATGAGCCCGTGCCGGTGTGCAATGCCACGGGGCCGAAGCGTGCCGGGTCGACCCAGGCACGGGTGAACCATGACGTGCCTCATGCCGGGCCGGGCTGGCCCGGCCAAGTTGAGACCTCTACCTATCTATCTATCTATATATCTATTTCTGTATATATCTATCTATATATCTATCTATCGATCTGTCTATCTATCTATTTATCTTTTTCTCTATCTATCTGCCTAACTATTTATCTTTTTATTTGTCTATTTATCTGCCTAACTATCTGGCAATCTATCTGTTTGTCTTACTATTTATCAATCTATCTGTCTATCTATGAGTTTGTCTGTCTTATCTATCTATCTATTTATCTTTCATTCTATATCTATCAATCTATTTGTCTATCTATTTGTATATCTACTTGTCTAACTATCTATCTAATATCTGCCTATCTATTTTTCTATCTATTTATTTATCTATCTGTCGATCTATTTGTTTATCTATCTTTCTTTCTTTCTTTTTTCTATCTATCTATCTATCAATCTATTTGTATATATGTATATTTATCTATATGTATATTTATCTATTTCTTTATCTAACTATTTGTATATCTATCAATCTATGTATAAATCTATCTATCTATTTATCATCCTGTCAAACTTTCTATCTATCTTTCTTTTTATCTATTAATCTATTTATCAATTTTTATAATAATCTATTTTTCAATCTATATATAAAACTATCAATCAATCAATCAATCTGTCTATTAATGTCTCTATAAATTTTTCTATCAAAATATATAAATGATCTATATATCTATCTATCTCTCTATCTATCTAATTTCTATGTATCTACCTATATTTCTTTCTATCTATATGTCTGTCTGTCTATCTATCTATATATCTTTTTTTTAAAGTTCGTTTTATTATTATTAACCCTCTCTTTCGGCGGAGGAATACCATTTTTACAACCTACATCTACCCGTAGCCCTCTTACACCCATCTTATCCTTAAGCCTATTAGCTATCCTATAAAAATTTGAAAAAAAAAACTTTCTAAATAAACATTTATTCATTATATAATTAAACTAGAGTAAGCTGGAGGCTTTGCTCTAGTTTATTTATTTTCCGGCCCATCTATGCATTTTGATTTTTTCGGACCAACTTCGGCCCATCTTTTCATTTAACTTCTTGATTTTATCGGCCGTATCCTGTAGCATCTGTCTCTCATCTTCCCCATGTCAAAAGCCGTATTGTTCACGTCCTGCTTCTCGAATGTATCCAACCGAATGTTTCCAACCGTCCAGCTTCTTCTTTTATATGCTTCTGTGCCTGCAATATACAAAGAAAACGAGCACGCCTACAATATAACTTGTCTACCCTATTCCCCTTGTCCCTTGTTCTGCTTATACAACATTTATCATTTCTTCGTTCGCTCCCATTCTCTTTGCCACGCCTTGTAATTGGAGTTGACCATACAGCTTTTAACGAGCTGCAACCTAAGACTTTCTGCATAACTCTCAGGAAATATAAACTTGTTCAACCAGAATTATAACACATAACTTAGCCAAAAAAAACCACCTCCAAACGCATGTAAACTGCGCACCCGATGATCATCCATAGGACCGGGTGATCAGTGGTTATCGACATAAACAACTCGAGCAGCAGTCAAATAAACCCGTGAAAAACAGCTTATTATTATATGATCTTACCAAGGGGAATATATCTATGTACAACATTGTTTAACCTATAAAATATTCACAAAGTTAACCATTTTAAAACCAAAAACCAACATAACATCTTCATCCTGCAAGTATAAAACATGAACCAGGTACATATCTATTCGTGTGCACAACCTAACAACCAAGGCTGAGATTTCTACCACTTTGTATGTAGCTGCACTGCTGAGAAGAGAAAGAAAATCAAGACCTATGCTTATCCTAGAATCCCATGTTTTGAGTTAACCTACTTGCTTCTTTTTTAAATTATCTATTCTAAGCTATGGTCTAAATTTATTTTAAACTAACCCGACCTCCACTCTTCCTAACTCTTACATAAGAAAAGGCCATCTTATCTAATCTCACTAGACCTTTCACTTTTTTTGGCATAGAATCCTCATCGAATTCTATTTCTCCTTTTTCCGAGCCTATCCTTGCGAGATTATCTGCTGGAGTATTTGCCTCTCTGTATATATGCATTATTGATGCATTTAAATCTTTTATAATCTTCATTATTATTTCTAGTTCTTCCTCATATTTCCAAAGAAAAATTCTTCCTATTGCTAAATTAAATAATAACATCGAGTCCACTTGTGATAGGAAATCAACAATAAACTAGATGGACTTAAAAATCCAAGCGGAATGAAATGAAATAAAAGAAATAAATCTAAAACTTTAAGAAGAATAATTTCTTATTGGTTAAAGATTCAAGAGAAAGAAATGAAGGATAATGGTAATTCTTTGAGAAATACAAAGAAGTCGATTAGGAACCTAATGGAAACGAACACCAATAGACCCACTAATACTAAACTTACAAAGACTTCACAAGTAATGCAAATCAATCACTTACCTAATGATTGAGAGGCAACGAACCTTCCGAGAACTAAACCCGAAAAACCCGATTTTTGGAGTGATCCACACAAGAGAGTTATTCACTCACAAGCACAAAACAATATAAAGAAAACTCAAAGAGTGTTTGTATATTTCATCAAAGGGTGTCCTTACAAAATGAATTACAAGGGGTTTATATAGGGAACAAACTAGCTAAGAAATATTTTTTTTTTTTGCCAGAGCAACATTTTTTGAAAACAATGTATCTCCATAATCCAAGGCTCAAATTGAACACGGTTTCTTGCGTTGAAGAGATAACTTGATGTAGTTTGTCCATGTCAAATTTCAAAGCATTCAGACAGGTATTCAAATTTTGGTGAATTTTCAAAGTTAATTAGTCATTGCTGCCAGCACCACCTTTTGGAAAATATTGTATCTCCTTCATCTGAGGTCCAAATGGGACACGGTTTGTTGCATTGGAAACCTGCCTTAATGTAGTTGTCCTAGTTAAAATTTCATAATTTTTGGATTTGTATCCGATTTCTGGTGAAGTTTGCAATGCTGTGTCAAGTTGATGATCCAAGTAGAGTATTTGTCTTTCTTTCAAATTCACCAACTTGTTTTTCCTTGTTTAAGGCTTCAATAATAATTTGGACTTGTTTTTGAAAGGCCTTAGTATGACTTCGAGTGATTGGACCAAGTGGTAGTATGATTTGGTCTTTAATTTTTGCATCAACTTGTATTTGAATACTTTTATATTCTAATTTTTTGCATACATTTAAACCTATTCTTAACGCCCTAATTTCTGATTGTAGAGCCGAGTCTGCTACACTAACCGAGGAGAAAGCTTTCATAACTGTGCCTTTGGAATCTCTTATTAACTCACCTCCTCCCGCTATTCCAGTATCCCTATTAAATCTTCCATCCGTGTTTAGAGAGAATTTTCCTTCACGGGGCCTAACCCAACTTATACTTTTTGCCCAATATTGTTTAACTATTTTTATATTAAGACCCCATTCTTTTCCCACTTTCTTATCTATAGTTAGTTTTTCTACTATAATGGGCTTAATATTTGATATGCTACTTATTTCCTGCTTAATTTCTTGTAATATATCTATCGAATCCATTCTCTTTCCTTCAAATCTACTCCTATTACGAGCTTGCCATAAACACCATATTACTACATGAGGTAAATTCTTATAGAGCCAATTTCTAGAAGGGTTAGCAGAAATAGCATTTTCCCATTTTTTAATTCTTTCTATTAGACTTTCCTCTTTATTACTAATTTGTTCATTTCCTTCAAGTTTCTTCCAAACTTCTTCTGCAATTTTCCCTCTCGAGAAAAGATGATCTATTGATTCTACTTCAGCAAAACAACACTCACATCTGGATACTATTTTTATGCCCTTTCTTTGCACATTAGTATCCACAGGTAATGCATTTACTATTGCTTTCCATACTAGCGAACACATTTTTTGTGGAATACCTGCTTTCCAGACCCATTTAAATATGGGTTGAGTAGGGTTTTTCCTCTTAATCAACTCCTTAACTGATTTTAGTGTGAAATTACATTGTGGTGTGAGAATCCATTTCAAACCACTCTTTTTTAATATTGAGTGTGATTCTACTATATCTTTTTGTTTCTCCAGAGCTTTCCAATCATTTGATGCCTTTTTAAGCCTCTGTTTGTTTTGTTCTAAATATTTGGCCTGCATATATTTTTCCCAAAGGCTATCATTCTCGATCAGCCTCCACCATCCTTTTCAATCCCAGGCAGTGGCCATATCCTGTAAAGTAATTATTCCTAATCATTCTTCTGCTTTTGGGTAGCATATATCCCTCCAGTTTTTCCAGTGAATTTTTTTCTTCCCATCTTTTTTACCCCATAAAAAATTTGACATTTCTGATTCTAATTTGTTCAAAAATTTCTTCGGGGGATGTATTACAGATAAGATATGCACTAACGTGCTTTGTAACACATGAGAGATCAATGTAATCCATCCTCCGAATCCTAAAAGATTTTCTTTCCATCCTGCTATTTTCCTCCTGATTTTATCTTGTAATGGTATTAAATATTTCTCTCTCAGTCTACCTTCATATATTGGACAGCCTAAATATGGTAAAGCTCCCTTATTATGTGTAAATCTGGTTATATTTTTAATCTTATTTATCAATTTCTCTGAAGTCTTTTTGGCTAGCATGAACTGGCACTTCTTTTTGTTTACAACCTGGCCTGTTTCTAATTCAAATAATTGTAATAATTCTATCAGATTTATTACAGATCTTTTATGTGCAAATTGTAAAAATTATTAGATCATCAACATAAGCCAAACAACCTATTCTTGGGGTATTATTTGGTTGTCTAAAAGGTAATATATTACCTTTCGACATTCTTTTGTTTAGATTAAGTATAAGCAGATCTAGGTATATATCAAATAATAAGGGGGATAATGGATCCCCCTGTCTTAGGCTTCTTATAGGTTTGAATTCTTCACCTATATTGCCATTTATAATAATTCTAACCCAAGGACTTGAAATGCATCTGTATATTATGTCAATGCTTAATTCAGAAAAACCATATTTTCTTAAAATGTATTAGAGTGTATCCCATTCAACTCTATCAAATGCTTTAGACAAATCCAACTTGATAACTAGATTATTGCCTCTAGTTTTAATTGCAATTTCTTTCATCATTTCTGAGGCTAATCTAATATTTTCTATCATTAGTCTGTTTTTAACAAATCTTGTTTGCTCCGGTGATATTATTAATGGCAAGATATTACTTAATCTGTTTTGAATTATTTTAGCTAAAATCTTATAAATCGCATTACATAAGCTTATTGGTCTAAAATCCTCGCATAGCTGAGGAGCTTCTTTTTTAGGGATTAAAACTATAAATGAGTTTGCCCAAGCTTTAGGAATATCTGCCCCAGCAAAGAAACTAGCAATCGCTGAAACTAGATCATTTTTAATAATGGGCCAGTTTAGCTGAAAAAAATAATTATTCCAGCCATCTGGTCCCGCTGCACTGTCTTTGTCAAGATTAAAGACTGCAATTTTTACCTCCTCTTCTTCTGGGATCCTTTCCATCATTTGATTTTGATCTTTCGTAATGGAGGCCCCGATCTCTTGTAATAAGGAGTTCCCTTCATGAGGCATGTGTCCACACATGTGAGATTTGAAGAAGTCCTCAAAGAGGGCACATAATTGTTTGTCTTCTTCTATCCATTTTCCTTCTATATCTTTTAATCCTTTAATTTTATTTTTCTGTGTTTTTATTTTGCTCATGTTATGGAAAAATTTTGTATTTTTATCCCCATCCTTTAACCATTTAATTTTTGCTCGTTGTTTCCAATATATCTCCTCCAAGTGTAATTTTAAACTCAATTCAGCTTTAGCCTTGTTTAAATCCTTCCTAATTTCTTTATCATTTTTATTATCATATTCTTTTTCTAGTTTTTCCACTTGTTCCTCTGCTTGCTTTATTTGCAGGTTTATATTTCCAAAAATTTCTTTATTCCATGATTTTAGCTGTTTTTTTAATCTATATAGCTTTATCATTAGAACTTGCATAGGTTTCCTTGATGCAGGATCCGACCAAGAGTCTCTTACCAGTTTTTCAAACTCGACGTGTTTTCCCCACATGTTTTGAAATTTAAAGCTTCGTGTACCTCGTTTATTGTTATAAAGTGATATGAGGAGTGGAGAGTGGTCTGAACAGGTTCTGCTTAAATGTCTAAGCCCTGTAGTGCCATGTGAGGCTACCCACTTCGCATTGCACATTACCCTGTCCAGCCTGGCCCAAATTGCTCCTCTTTTTTGCTAGTTATTACACCAAGTGTAATTTGAGCCTGTGAAGTCTATTTCTAACAAGTTAGAATTAGAAATCACCTCATTAAATTGAGACATCGCTGTTGTGTTAGGAGTTTTTCCCCCCTTCTTTTCCGAGGCACTTCTTATAATATTAAAGTCTCCTCCTATCAGCCAGGGAACATTATTTGCTGCAATTTTTTCCATTTCTTCCCATAATATTAATCTAGAGTTTTTATCATTTTTAGCATATACTACCGATACTATGTCTTTGGATATTTTAAAGTGCACTATTTGTTCTGTATCTTTTAATATTTCTATGTCTAAATAATTATGCCACATAATCCAGAGTTTACTATTTAGGTTAGAGAATGAGTTATTAAACCCTAAAATTCGACTATATTTAGATAGTTGTTCCTGTTGAATCAGAGGTTCTGCAATTACAACCAATGAAATTTTATGTATTTTAATCAATTGTTTTAATCTATTTATCGAGGGGTTGTTTGCCACCCCTCTAATATTCCAATATAGGTAACTATCCATTAAAACCTAATTTAGTTTGTGATCTAGTTGTGCATTTAGTTTCATATGGTTTATCTTGATACTTCCTCATATTCCTTGCACTCTTGGGTGCAATTGATTGAGTTATTTCCTTATATTTCCCTTGTATGCCAATTTGCATGGCCATTCTTTTTATAGCTTCCATAGATTGATCATTTGTTAGTTTTCCCCGTCCATCCTCATACATTTCTAGGTCATCCTTTGCTACTACTATATAACTTTCTTCAATTGCTTCTACCTTACCAAATGGAAGACAACTAAATACTTCTGAATCTTCTTCTGGAAAATCCAGGAGATCCTCATCTATCCAACTATAATCCTATATTTTTTCTTTTAGAACTCTTCTAAGTTTATTTTTTCTAATTTTCTTCTTTCTAACTTTAACTTCCTCCCATCCCTCTTCCTTATTTTCTATGCTTTTGCCCTCTATGCATGTTTCTAAGTTGTTTCTGCCTTCCTCTATATCTGATAAATAATTATATTTTTCTCTCACACTCACCTCTTTTTCCTCCAATAAATCTTCTATCTCTCCATATTTCGGATTCTCCTCCTCCCTCCTTATCCATTTATCTACCCTCTTACTTCTAAAATCCTGTCATTTCTCTTTGTTTACTTGTTCAGAACTTTTCCTACATTCAGAGATATCATGCCCAATTCTTCTGCAAATTAAACAAAAGGAGGGCATGTTTTCGGGAATAATAGTTTGCCAAAACCCCTCGTTTTGTTCATCTTTCCGTGTACCTATCCAGATTTTGTTAGGAAGTGGAGAAGATATATTGCATTCGACACAAACACGGGCCTAGCTTGGTCTTGTCATGTTTACAGTCGCCTCATCCCTTATCAATGGCTTACCCAAGCAAGAGGATAATACAAAGAGAGAATGAGCATTAAACAAGTGTAATGGGAGTTTCGGGAGAGAGAACCAAACCGGGGCAAGAGGCGCCTCCTCCATAGGACTGAAATTCTTCGTCCATTTCAACACGCGCATAGGATAGCCATTAACTTGCCACAAACCTCTATGCCACAAACGATAATAATCTTCAACATTAAAGCATTGCAGAAATATATGTTTTGCATCATAATCGGCTAGTGTAACTCTTCCCGTGAGCTTGAGAGAGGAGACAAAATGTTGCATCTCATTCGGGCGAGGCCTGCCATGAGAAAACTTTCCGATGAGCATGTATTCGTAAGGCGCCATGAAGTTCCTCATCTCCTCGGTTGAAAATAAAACCACGGGACTCCCATTTTTTTTTTGAAAATGCGTGAGGGAGGCACGGGCATTCTTGTAATCGAGGCAAAAGACTTATTTTGTAATGATAAGTCATTTTGCTCCATTTTTGAGCTTGAGAGAGCTAGATTTGAGCAACAATGGCAATTTTCTCTCTCTAGAAAATGGGAATTTCTCTCTCTAGAAATTGAGAGTGTTTTTTGAAAAAGAAGAATATCTATCTATATATCTTTCTACCTATCTATTTGTCTATATATTTTTCTATCTATCTATCTAACTATTTACTTATTAATCTATCTATATGTATGACTATCTAATGGTTTATCTATCTTTCTATCTATCTATCAATCTATTAGTTTATATATCTTTCTATATATTTCTCTATCTATTTGTCTATTAATCTATCTATCTATTTGTCTATATATATATATATATATCTATCTATCTATCTGCTTGTCTATCGTTGTCTATATATATATATATATATCTATCTTTCTTTCTATCTATCTATCTATATGTCTATATATCTATCTATTTATCTATCTATCTATCTATCTACATATCATTGTATCTATCTAATAATTTATCAAATTTACTATATATATATATATATATCTATCTATCTATCTATAAGTCTGTCTATCTATCTATCTATCGATTTGTTTATATATCTATAAATCTCTAATAGATAAACAAATCGATAGACATATATTTATACAGAAATATAGACAAAATGATAGATAGATAGATAGATAAATAGACAGATAGACATACAAATAGATAGATAGTTGAATTATAGATAGAAATATAGATAGGTAGATAGATAAACAAATAAATTGATTGAATGATAGACAAAATGATAGACCGATAGATAGATAGATAGATAAATGATAAAAAGACATATTGATAGCCTAATATATATATTGATAAATAGATAGATAGAGAGATATACAAATAGATAGATAGACAAAAAGTTAAATAGACAGATAGACAGAAAGACAGACAGACAGATAGATAGATAGGTAGGTAGGTAGGTAGATAGTCAGATAGATAGATAAATAGATAGATAGATATATAGACTAATTAATTGATTGATTGATAGACAAATAGATAGATATATAGATATATAAAGAGATTGGTAGCCATATTGATAGATAGATTGATAGATTGATAGATAGAATGATAGATATATAGATAGATAAATTTATTAACTATAAGATTGATAGATTGATAAATAGATTTTTAGAAATATAAATATTCTATTTATATACTGATAGATAGATCGATATGTTTACAGATAAAAAGATAGATATAAAGATAGATATATAGATATATAAATAGGTAGATAGAAAGATTATTTGATTGATAGATATCATAGATTGATGGATAGATAGACATATATAAAGATAAATATATAAATTGAAAGACAAACAAATAGATAGATAGATAGACAGAAAGAAAGAAAGAAAGATAGGTAGATAGATAGATAGATAGACAGATTGATAGACATATAGATAGATAGATATATAGACAGATTGAAAGATATAGTGATTGACCAACTAATAAATAGATTGATAAACATATTGATAGATAGATTGAAAGATAGATTGATTAGCAGATTGATCGACAGATTGATAGATAGATTGATAGTCTAATTTATAGATAGATTAATATAAAGTTTAATATATAGATAGATAGACAGATAGATAAATACATACATGATAGATAGATAGAATGACAGATAGAAAAACTTATAGATAGACAGATAGATTGATAAAAATATAGAAGGATAGATAGATACAAAGATAGAAAAATAGGTTAGCAAATAGATAGATAGATAGACAGATAGATGGATGGATAGATAGACAAATAGATAGATAGGCTGATTGATAGACTATAGATAGACAATTAGATAGATAATAGAAAGAAAAATAGAAAGATAGAAAATTAGATATATAGAAATATAGATAGACTGAAAGATAGATAGACACATAGATTGACAGATAGATATACAAATAGATAGACATAAAGATAGATAGATAGACAAATAGATAGACAAATAGATAGTAATATAGATAGACAAATAGATAAATACATAGATAGATAGATAAACAGATAGATTGACTAATAGATAGATAGTTAGTTAGATAGATATAAAGATAGATAGATAGATACATAAATAGATAGATAGATAAACAAATAGATAGTCAGATAGATAGATAGATATATATATATATATATATATATATATATATATATATATAGAATGCCGTATAGATTGACTAATAGATAAATAGATAGATAGATAGACAGATATAGAGATATATAGATATAAAAATAGATAAATTGATAATAGACACAGATAGAAAAGTAGATAGAAATACAAATAGATAGATAGATATAGATAGATAGAAAGATAGATAGATAGACAAACTTACAGATAGACATACAGACTGATTGACATATAGATAGACAGACTAACTAACTGACTGATAGACTGAAAGATAGACTGACAGATAGACATATAGACAAGTATATAGATATATCAACATATAGATAGATATATAGATAGATACATAGATAAGTATGCGGGTTTGCAGTAAGGTAGGAAGTTAGGCTCTTAGATTATTAAGCAGGTAGGTAGACAACTAGATAGATAGACAAACAAAGAGAGATAGACATATAGACTTATAGTAAGACAAACAAATAGATAGACAAACATACTGATTGATAGATTGATTGATATATAGATTGATCACTAACAATAAAATGTTCATTTAGCTAGGGAAATTTAGCTCGAGATCAATACCGAGCTAAATTGTGAGGGATTAGCTAGGGAATAGAAAAGGAATAAAAATTATATATTGAAATAAAAATTTACAATGGATTAGCGATGGATTAGCGACAAAATAGTGACTTAAATTTCATGCAAAGAAAAGCGAGGAATTTTGTGATGGATTTAGAGATAGAATTTTTTTAACTAATTACATCCAGAATATAGCGACAAATTTAGTGATAGAATTTCCCTAGCTAATTTCATCCCGAGTATAGTGATTGATTTAGCGATGGAACTTCCCTAGTAATTTTATCTGAAAAATAGCGATGGATTTAGTGATAGAATTTCCCTAGCAAATAAAATTAGAAATATAATGATGGATTTAGCGGATAAACTTTCCTAGCTAATTACATCCAGAATATAACAATGGATTTAGCGATTGAATTTCTCTAGTCAATATTTAATTAATTAACTTTGTATACATTTATATATGTATAACTACTTATAATTACTTGGAGATATGGATCAATGCAAAATAGCCTCAGAAATCATGTATGATTTGGATAATAGCTTTCATGTATTACTTTTTTTTCCTTATGAAACTAATGAATGCTAATAAAATATTCATAAAATCTGAAACTTGTAATAATATCACAATGTTCCTTTAATAATGAGTAATATAAGCTCTAACTTGTAATCATACATGTACACTACAATGTAAATGTACATACATGTATATATATACTGTAGTGTATATGTATACACGTATATATGTACATATACACTATAGTGTATATGTACATTTACTGAGTATAAATGTACATATAAATACTTGTACATATATACCAGTATATATGTACATATACATATATACTAGTGTATAGATATATACTGCTATATATGTATATGTACATATATATCGGTATATACGTACATATATACTGCTATATATATGTACATATATATTACAGTATTATATATTTATGAGATTAAGGTTTGCAAAATCATGACATAGAGTTTTCAGTGAAGTAGAATTTAGCATGTTTGCATTAAATCAAAATTTTGCAAGGTTTGTAGTAATCTAAAACTCTTCATCTGATATATCTACAATTAAATTGTGTATACCTAAATATAAATATTTGTATAACTATATTAAACTCTATATAATTAAATATAACTATATTTGTAATTATATATACATATATGTATAAATATATGTAAATCTATGTATTTGTTTATAACATTGTATATATTTATGTATAACTACATATATCAACTTGTTTGAATATATCTATATATAACTATATGTTTAACTATATATAACTATTTATAACTATATATACTATACGTATAATAACATATAAATATAAATAATTGTATCTTACTATATGTATAACTATAAAAACTTTTTTACATTTAGATTAGGGATTAATCAACTATAAGAATAAAAAAGTAAAATTTATGATTAATTAAAAAATTTATTTAAATATTAAAATAATAAGTATTTTTGTTTTAATGAAATTATGATTATGAAGTATTTGAGGATGATAACATTTTTAATTCAAATAAGTTAGAGGCAAATGATTGGTTGCTCTGTCGAATATGAGTCTTTATAACCTGTTAAAATACTTAGGCATCAATTTTAATTGAACTTTTTTGAGGATATGAAGAATTTAGATGCATTGAGTTTGTAAAAATTATATAATTTTTTTTTGTGATATCTAAAAGATCTCGAGATTTCTTGATCTTTTACTGTGTTTAGTGTATATTAAATTCTATCATATTTATGATTGTGAATATTATTTTAGATAGTAAAATCAAATTACAATCAATATTATTGAAAATTTATTATGATAGAAAGATTAAGATAATACATAGATGAGTCTTCATGATCAAATTCCTACATCACAACAAAATACATATGATGATGTATATGATAAAATATAATGTTGTATAAATCATAACAGTTAGATTGAAAATGATCTTATAATTTTTATCATTTATGACTTAATGATTTGTAATATTTTTTATGTTTTAGTTTTATTTTGAAAGATTATGTTACCATATTTTATTTTATAAATATTAATTATAATTTAAAATTAAAGAATTTTTTAATGTTATTAATTTTTTAATTCATAATTTTAAATTTTCTATTTATTAGGTATGTATGTATATATTTTGTATTTACATTATGTATATATGTATCTATAGAATAATTTCTATCTATATACAATGTGTGTATGTGTATATTCAATATAAGTGTATATACAGATTGTATGTACAATCTATATACATTATGTATGTATTTTGTATATTGTAATATACAATAATTATATTATGTATATATATAGATACACATAACAATTAACACATCTATGTTATGTATAATATATTGATATAATGCTATCATCATGCTCAACACTTGCCACATGTACACACTGTCTAGGGGACATAGCGCACAGGAGTCCAAGGTCTAGGGCATGGGCCCTTGTTAGGTGGACCAGGTGCCATGGCCAGGCACTAACGACATCATGCCTGGCTCTCCTAGTTCAGACATAGGCTATTCTGGGTTAGGCACATGCCTGGCCAGGCACTAACTATTCTCATCACAATTGTTGGCAAAGATTTTCATGAGAACTATCTAGAGTATCTTAATTTTTTTTTCTTTAAAGTTTGAGGTGATGAATATATATAATATTCATTATATTTATTGCACTATTTTAATTTATGTATTTTTTATTTCACTTTTATCTAGCCTAGGTAGTGTAGTGTTTATATTTATGGAATGCTACAAACACTTTTACGTTTTAACTTTAAAAAAACATCAGGTGTATTTGGGCAGTCTCAAACATGTTAGCTGAAATGATGGTGGTGGTGGCGGCATTATCACTTTTATTTCCCCCGCTTTGATATCTTGTTCAATAATAGCTATACATGTGTTTAGGTGCCTCATTCCTAATGCAACCAAACCTGTAAAAGAGACAAAGTACAACGTCACACAGTAGAAGAAATACATGATGAAAATTTATCTTAGAGAGCATGTTAGATTTGTAAGATATAAAGCATGTTGTGATTGAATTAGCATCAAGGTCATTGGAGATTGTATTATTTTGTATTGGCACGTGTTGTTTTTTTATTTTGTTTTGAAAGATAAAAATTCTATTTGTCTGGGCATGTACTCTTTTGATTTTCACAGGACAACTTTTTTTATTTTATATTTGTCAATTAGTTTTCGTAAAGTTTGAAGCATGTGCAATTTGTTAATGATAGTAGGTTTCTACTTACCATGCATAGTTGTATGGTCTGGAAGTGCAATACTAGGCCTCATGTGCTAGCTCTTGTAGTATGCTGATCTTTCTTTTCAGAGTCATGTGGTGGATGACATGCACTGTATATGTACATATACCGAGTATATATGTATGAATATACTCGGTATATATGTACATATATAATGAGTATATACGTAGGTATATACCGAGTATGTACAAAGTGGGTGCATATAATTATTTGTAAACATGGATCTATTGTCATACATATACACCCTTTCACACACACACACACACACCCACACACACAAGCACTCGTTTGAATATATAATTGCTCGGGCTAGTCTGGTCATCATCGTGCATTGCTTACATATGCAAGTCATAAAAGTCATGAATATTAGACCTTTCCTAAAGTTGTGGCATTAAGATATTGTTTATCCAAGCTAGCCAGGTAGACAGAGGTTGGTCTTAAATCTCTTAGTAATTGTGTAGATATGCAAATATCACATGGTAGAAAGCATATGTATGAGGAAATAAGTTTTCTTGTTGTAGGTTCTGCAATGATTGGTTATAATTATACTAGGTCTTATGATGATGATGATGATGATGCTCGTGTAGTGCCGTGTAATTTTATTACATCCCACAAAACAGTATTCAATCAGAATGGAAAATGTATCATTACCTGATTTTTATAGGCCACGAGTGCCAAGAGGAATATCGGGTCCTATTTAGGGAAAAGCTGCTCGCCACCTCGTCAAAAACCCGCTCAATCTCAAAATGAGTGGTTGGTAGAAAAGTTCATCAGTTGAGCATCATCGCCCACTTAACTTTTATTATCAGCGACAGCAGTAGTGGCGTCATCAGTAGGAGCAGCAGTGACCGCAGCAGCAGCGATAGCAGCAGCAACGACAGAAGTAGCAGCAACAACAGTAGTAGTGGCAAGAACTGTAGCTGCAACTAGAGGTGTCAACCGGGCCGGCCCGGCCCGGCACGAGGCACGACATGGTTCGGCCATACCAGGGCCGGCCCGGCACGAGAAAATCTTGTGCCTGTGCCTGTGCCCGTGCCGTGGCGTGCCTGACACATGCTGTGCCGTGCCTGTCCCGGCACGATTCGATGCCTATGGCATGGCACACTGGCATGGGCTCGTCCCGTGTCCCCCTTGCTTCACGCCTCCTACAAAAAAGACCCCGAGGCCCGTGCCGACCCAATCCCCCCCCCCCCCCCCCCTGCCCCCAAATGGGAAAAAAAAATTTAAAAAAATTTTAAATTTCAGCCGTTGGATCTTGCCTCCAACGACTAGGGGCAGAATCCAACGGCCCTCATGATTCTGCCCCATAAAAAATTCAAAAAAATTCAAAAAATTTCAAAAAAAAATGGCTTTTTTTTAAAAAAATATTTTTTTAATCTATAAATTACACCCCCCTCTCTATAACATTTATGTTTTTCATAAACATTTTTTCTCTGAAATCTCTCATTTTCTCTCTCAAAATCTTGCTCCTCTCTCTTGGGACTTGGGATTTCGGCATTCGGCTTGGATTTTCGGGAATTTCAACTTGAGTTTTAAATTTTGAGCTTGACTGTGGTGCACCGTGCATGTGACCGACCTCACTGCTTTTACCGGGTAATTTATTTTAAGTTTTTTACTTTCTCTCTCTAGTTTCTCTCTCTAGACCAAACTTGGCACTACTTTTTTTGAGACTGGATCGAGTCCAGTCTCAAAGTTTACTCCCTTCATATACTCTAGCGAGTTGGGTAGGGACTGCATGGCAGGACTTATCACATTGATGGGTCTTCTGATCAGATTTTCGGAAGATCCAAGGGTAGTGCGCATCATGCAGACATATTTTCAGCTTACTTATCATAGGATTCCTATGTCCAAATCTAGGAATGATATACTAAAAATATATAAGTTAGAAAAACAAAAATTAATTAATGAATTTATGGCATATAGTGGAGTGGTGTCCGTGTCGGCCGATATCTGGACAAGTCACGATGAATCATCTTATGCATGTCCCACCAGCTACTATGTAGATTCTAACTGGACTATGAATAAAAAAAATTTTAGGATTCTCTGAGATTCTTCATCCTCATGATGGCCCGACCATTTTTGAGTGTATGATGAAAATCTTTATGGAATATAAAATTCAAAATAAAATTTTTAGTGTCACATTCGATAACGCATCTAATAATGGAGTAGCAATTAACATGTTTGTTAGGAATATTAGAGACGCACCAATAGGAGTGATTTTTCATGTCAGATGCATGTGTCACGTGATTAACCTAATTGTTTTATGTGGATATGAAGGTGTGTTCCCCAGCGTTGGATAATATACGTAATGTACTAAAATATATTCGCACTCCTCGCAGACAACAAGAGTTTGGTAGTCTCGGTTTGTCTGCGAATCTTAAGAAAACAAAATTCCAATCAGATGTGAGACATCGTTGGAATTACACGTACCTGATGTTGGAATCACGTGTTGGATACCAACACGTGATATCTGACTATGTCAATAGTAAGAGTGACAAACTTATTATTGACGACATTGACTGGGCTTCAAACATTTCATTTATGAAATTCTTGAAGATTTTATATGACACGACGAACTTGTGTTCGTCGGTTTATACAATCACGACTTGCATTGCACTCCGGTGCATATGCAGCATTAGTAGCATGGGTAGGAAGTATCGAGCTGACACGACACTTAGCCATATGGTTGTAGTGATGGAAACCAAGTACTTAAAGTACTCGTCCACCGTTCTATCTCTTTATTGCCTCGATGCATGCATGGACCATAGGGTTAAGGTGGAAGGGGTAGAAAACACCCTAACTTACATTTCCTAGTGCATGAACTTGGAAGAGCTACCTGGAGGGTTCATTCACGAGTAGTTGACTGACCTGTTCACATACTATGATACTAGGTATGGTGGTGGTGGTAGTGAGACTGTGATTACGGACATTGATACCTTGTTCGGGGATGATGATTTTTTCATTCAGCTAGCGAGGGGGAAACATAGGGGTGGACCATCACATAGGAGCGAGCTTTCTCGGTACTTAGATACTGATTACTGTTCAATCCTATCACATTCTGATACTAAGAATCTTGATATATTAAGGTGGTGGAAATCATATCAGTCCACCTTTCCCGTGCTATCCTAGTTGGCACGAGATCTACTGACTCCTCCGGTGTCGAGCGTAGCATCAGAGTCTACTTTTTCTGTTGTAGTGACGTGATTTCGGATAGGAGATCGAGATTACGTCCAGATATTGTTGAGGCCTTGGCTTGTTTGAAGGATTGGGAGGATTCGAGGTTTAACATCCATGATCATACTGGAGCTGGGACTGGGACAGAGACTGCAGCCACATCCATTGTTATAGCAGAGGAGTTGATTGCCGATGATGATTATCCATATGATACTGATCTTGATGTTGTGGCTGATGGTGCTCATGATATGCCGATTGAGGATTGATGATGATCTACTATTTTTTGATTTCAATGTTTTGTTTTTTATTGATTATACGTTTTATTTATATGTTACATTGAAACTTTAATTTGTTTGGTTGACTTTCGGTATCTAATGGCTGATTGGTCATTTTTTATTTGGTTTGCTTATGTTTTTTTTACTTTTAATTTTTTTAAACATAGTTTATTGATTTATTTATTTTTTGTTTTAATTTTTCATTTAAAAATTTATAACTCTTTGATATAATTCTAATAAATTTTAAACTAATTTAATATTACATTAAAAAAATTGTAACTTTGTAATTTTAATAAATTTTATTTTAACAATTTTCATATTATAAATTGATAATATTAAAACATTACTCTAAATTTTATGATATAATTTAATAATTTATCTAATTAAAATAAAAATTAAAACAAATTAATTAATATAAACAATTTTTTTGCTTGGGCCCACACGGGCCCGCCCCAGGGCCGACACGGCACGGTATTAGTGAATCATGCCGGCCCAGCCCGGCCCGTTTGCCACCTCTATAGATACGTAGGTAGAAAGATAGACAAACGATATATAAATAGAATGATTAATAGATAGGCTAACTAATAATAGTCACACAAACTGATAGATAAATAGATGGCTAGATAGATAGATGGCTAGATAGATTGATAGACAAATCATAGATAGATAGAAAGAAATATATAGATAGATAGATATATAAATAAATAAATAAATAGAGAGATTAATAGAAGATTGATAGACCTATTGATTGACATATTATTCGACATTGATAGATAGAATGATAGAAAGATTGATAGACATATAGACAAATAAATAGATGATAGTCATATATCTAGATAGATAGAACATATATATATATTATATATATGTATGTATATATATATATAGAAATATAGACATATAGATAGATAGATTGATAGATAAATAGATATATAGAAAGATAAATAGATAGATAAACAGATTGATCGATAGATGATAGAGAGACAAACAAAAAACAAACAAACTAATAGATAGACTTAATCACTGATTGACAGACTAATTGATAAAGAACAAACATATATATGAGATAGATAGATAAACACAATACAGATAGTAATGAAAAAGATTATAACAAAAATATATTGAAGATTAATAGAAATATTGATAAATTGATTATTAGAAAGATTGATTACCAGATTGATAGATAGATTTCTTGACAAATTGATATAATGATTAATAGATATATAGATAGAAAGATAGATAAACAAAAATAAAATTAAATAGTATTAGATTGATCGATAGATGATTAGACAAATAAATAGAAAATAGATAGAAAAATCCATAAACAAATAGGTAGATAGAAATATAATAGAAATTTTGATAGAAAGAAAGAAAGACCGAAAGTATAGATAGATAAACAGATTGATAGAAAGATAGATAGACTTATAAATATATAGATGGATATAACGAAAGATATTTACAAAGATAGGAAGATTGATAAAAATGTTTTAGTAGATAGATTGACAGACAGATAGACAGACAAATAGACAACAGATAGATAAATAATAGATGCATTATAAAAATATA
>JAREIK010004430.1:0-20972 GCA_029783825.1 Sapria himalayana
AAATAGATAGACAAGCATACAAATAGAAAGTTAGTTAGATTGACAGATAGATAGATAGACAGATTAATTGATATATAGATAGATAGATAAATAAATAAATAGACATATAGATTGATAGACAGATCGATAGATAGACAGATAGACATATAGACATATAGGCATATAGATAGATAGTTAGATAGATAAATAGATAGACAGATAGATATACAGATAGATAAATAGATAGAAAGTTAGATTGATAGATAGGTTGATAGACTCATTGACAGATTGATAGATAGATAGATAGACTAATATAATGATAGACATATAGACATATAGGTAGATAATCATTAAAAAGTTAGACATATAGGCAGATAGACAAATAGATAGAAAGTTAGATAGACAGATAGAAAGAAATATACATAGATAGATAGATAGACATATAGACAAATAAACGTATAGACAGAAGACTAATAGACAGATAAATAGGTACATAGATAGTTAGATAGCCAAAAAGACAAAAAGTCAGATAGGCAGATAGATAGATTCATAGATTGACAGATAAACATATAGATATTTACATTGATATACAAATAGACAGATAGACACAAAGACTGATAGATAGAATATCAGATAGATAGATAGCCAGATATTTAGAAAGAAAGTTAGAAAGATAGGCAGATATACAGATAGACTCATAGATAGATAGATATATAGATAGAAAGATAAAAAGATTGATAGACAATTAGATTGCTTGATAGAAAGACAAATAGATAGATTGAGAGATAGACTGATAGACAAATAGATAGTTAGACAAATTAATAGACAGATAGATATATATATATACATATATAGACTTGTAGACAGATAGACAGTTATATAGTTAGATAGATACATAAACAAATTGATAGATAAATAGATAGACATGCTGATAGATAGATATCCAGATAGATAGAAAGATTTACAAATAGATAAATAGATAGACAGACAGATAGATAGATAGATAGACAGACAGATAAAGAGATAGACACATAGATAAATAAATAGATAGATAGATAAACAGATAGATAGATAGGAAGATAGACAGATATACAAATAGAAACATAGATAGATAGACACATATACATATTAACAGATAGATAGATAAATAGATATAGATCATGAGATAGACATATAGATAGATAAATAGCCAGACAAACAGATAGTTAAATAGTTACATAGACTGACAAATAAAAAGATATACAGACAGATAATCAAATAGACAAATATATAGACAAACAGATAAAAAGATAAAAAATAGATATATAGAAAGACATATAAACAAATAGACATATAAATAGATAGGTAGATAGATAGACATATAAATAGATATATAGATAGTTAGATAGATAGATAGATAGGATAGATAGATAGATAGATAGATTGATTGATTAACAAATAGATATATAGATATATAGACTCATAGACAAATAAACATACAAAAAGATAGAAACATAGACTGATAGACATATACATAAATATACATATAGATAGATAGACAGATAGATTGATTGATTGATATATATACAGATAGATAGATAGATAGATAGACGTATAGAAAGAATGAAAGAAAGAAAGAAAGATAGATAGATACACAAATAGATAGCTAGATAGATAGACAAATAGATAAATAGATAGATAGACAGATAGACATTTAGACACAAGATATAAAGATAGATAGATAGACAAATAGAAGATTGACACATAGATAGAAAAATAGAAGATAGATAAACACATAAATAGATATATATATATATATATATATAGTTAGATAGATAGACATATAAATAGATAAAAAGATAGATAGATGGATAGACAGATCGGTAGATAGATTAGTAAATAGACAGACAGATAGATAGATAACGAGATAGCTAGAAAGGTAAATAGATAGATAGATAGATATATAGAAATATAGACAGATAGATTGATAGAAAGAAATATAGATAGATAAATATATAGATAGATAGAGAAATAGATAGATATACAGAAAGATAGACAGACATATAGACATATATATAGATAGATAGAAAGATTGTTAGATAGTCATATAGATAGATAGAAAAGTAAATAGATATACAGATAGATAGATATAGAGATAGGCATATAGATAGATAGATAGAAAAATGTATAGATAAATAGATAGACAGATAGAAATATAGATAGATAAACATATATAGTGTTAGATTGAAAGATAGATTGAAAGATAGATATATTGAACGAAAGCTACCTAGATAGATAGATAGACAGATAAATAAATAAATTAATATGTAGATAAATAGTTTGATCGATCGATAGATAAATAGATTGATTATTAGAAAGATAGTTAGTTAAATATATAGAAATATAGATAGATAAATAGAAAGATAAATTAAAATATAGATAGATAGATAAATATACAGATAGACAAATAAACAAATATATACAAAGGTAGATAGATAGATAGACATGCATACATATAGATAGATAGATAGAGAGACAGATAGATAGATAGTCAAATTGTTAGAAAAATAATTATATAGACAGACAAACAGATAGATACATAAATAGATAGTTAGATAGATAGTCAGATAGAATGATAAACAAATAGATAGATAGACATATAGGCAGATAGACACATAAATAGATATATAGATAGACATTTATATAGATAGAAACATTGATAGATAGATAGTTACGAAGATAGATAGATATACATATAGACAAATAAATATAAAGGTGGATAGGTAGATAGATATTCAATCAATTGATCGATCGCTAGATAGATAAATAGATACATAATTATATAGAAAGATATATTGATAGATAGGTAAGTAGAGATGTAGATAGAGCGATCAATCGATCAATTTATCGATAGAAAAACAGATAGATAGATAGATATATAGATAAATAGGAAAGTATAGAGGAATCGATCGATCGAACAATATATAGATAGATAGTTAGTTAGATAGGTGGATAGATATATTGATTGATTAATTGATCGGCAAATAGACAGGCAGACACAAAGATAGATTGATACATAGCTAGATAGATAGACAGATAGATAGACAGACAAACATAGACATACAGATTGGAAGACAAAAGGACTAATAGATAGACAGACAAACACACAGACAGACATACATACATACAAACACATAGATAAATAGAAAGATAGACAAATTGACACACACATATATAGATAGATAGACAGACAGACAAACAGATATACAAATAGATAGATAGACATATATATAGATCGATAGATAGACATAAATTTTAAAAGATAGATAGATAGACCGACATAAAGATAGATAGAATGACAGAAAACTAGATAGATATATAGATCGATAATTAGATAGGCAGATATAGGATAAACATAGATAGATAAACATTTAGAGAGATAAAAAGAAAGTCATATACACAAATAGACAGATAGAAAGATAGTCAGATAGATAGATATACAGATTGACACAAGATATAAAGTGATAAACCAATAAATAAATATACATAACGAAAGATAGAGAGATACACAGATAAACCATATAAAGAAATCAATAGATAGATAGATAGATATATATATATATATATATATATATATATATATATATATATAAAGTTAGATAGATAAAAAAATAGACAAATAGATATACAGACAGACATACAGATAGATAGATATATAGATAGATAAATAGATAGATAGACATATAGACATATAGACAGATAGACACATAGAAAAATAGACAAATAGACGGAGGATATAGACATATAGATAGATAAATAAATAGGTGGTTAGATAGATAGACTTATACACATATAGATAGATTGTGAGATAGAAAAATAGATAGATAGATTGATTGATTGATTGATAGAAGATAGATAGACAGATAGATAGATAGATAGACATATAGATAGATAGATAAATTGATTGATTGATTGACAAATAGATAGATAAAAATATAGAAAAAAAAGATAAATAGATAGATAGAGAGAATACAAATAGATAGATAGATAGATAGTCATATAGATAAATAAATAGATAGACAGATAGATAGATAGTTAAACAAATAGATTGTTTGATAGATAGATAGATAGATAGAAAGATAGATAGATATATATATATATAGACAGATAGATAGACAGATAGTTAGTTAGTTAGTTAGATAGGTAGATAGATAGATAGATAGACATATAGATATAGACACATATAGATAGATAGATAGATAAATATATAGATAGATAGAAAGATAGACATAAAGATAAATTGATTGATATATTGATAGATAGATTGATAGAATGATAATGAGATACAGATCTACATATAGACACATAGATAGTTAGATAGATAGAAAAATAGATTTATAGATAGATAATAGATAGACAAATAGACTGACTAGCATATAAATAGATAGATAGATATATAGATAGATAAATAGATAGATGCACAGATAGACAGATAGAAAGATTGTTAGATCGACAAACATACAGATCAATTAATAGATAGATAGATAGATTGAATGACAGATGGACAGAAAGATAGATAGATAGATAGACAGATAGATAGATAGACTAATAGTCAAATAAATACATAGACAGATATATAGATATAAAAAAATCTGATAGAAAGATATACAAGTAGATACATAGACAAATAGACAAATATATTGATAGATAGATAAACAAATAGACAGATAGGCAGATAGACATAGATAAATAGACAGTCAAATAAGAAAACTGATTGAAAGATAGTTAAAATGAGATATATATATATACATACATACAGATAGATAGATATACATATAGACAGATCGATAGATATACAGACATATAGATAGAAAGATAGCTACCTAGATAGACAAATAGATAGATAGATATATAGATATGTAGATATGTCGATAAATAGATAGATAGGTAGATATGTCGATAAATAGATAGATAGGTAGATATGTCGATAAATAGATCGATCGATAGATAAATAGATAGAAATATATATATATATATATATATATATATATATATATATATAGTTAAGTCGAAAGGTAGATAGATCGGTTAATCGATCGATAGATAGTTAAATCGATCGATTTATCGATAGATAGTACTACTAAAAATAATCAGAATACTAACCAAATTACCAACCTAAAAAATTGATCGGTAATTATCTACCAAATCACGACCATTTAGAGACCAAAAATGGATTTAGAAAAAAAATCTAACCAAATTTATGACCAAATACCAACCATATATACTGACCAAATATTTTTTTTTCCGAAAATTAGTTTGTAAATTATGAGGGAATTAGGGAATAAAAAATATTGACAAATTACCAAGCATTTTATGACCAATACTATATTATCATTAAAAATGGTCAGTAAAGTGGCTTTCCAAAATATTTATAACGTCCTAATTATCGACCATTTACTAACCAAAATATTTGGTCGGTAATTCCTAGATTGAATTTTTTGATTTAAAAAAAAATTGCTAAGTCATTAACACTTATCAAAATGTTTCTCTTTTATTTTTCGAAGCCGAGGCAAAATGCAACTTCATGGGAGCTACCAAGTTATCCAATCTCTTCTATTACCAAGTAATTTTTTCATTGTTCTTCTCCTTCAGAATGCTATATAATTTCTCTGTCTCTCTTAATTTTATTAGCACTATCGGATTTTAATTTTTTTAGAATAGTCGGGTATTAGTTTTTTTTAAATTCTTCCCCAATTTTCTTTCTTTTTGTTTCTATTTTTATTTCACCTATATGATTTTGACTCTACGCCATTAATAAAACTATAAATTATCTTTGTAATCTTTATTCTTCCATTGTTTAAATTTTTAGGGTTTTTGATTTCAAATACTAAATGCTTACATTTTGTTCGCTCCTTCGGTAGCTGAAAAAAATATATAATGCTTGATTTTTTTTGCTTTTGTAACTTAAGAAAAATTAAACTTATTGTTAATAGGTTATATTTTTGTTGTAACTTAAGATAGTTATAAAGATAGATAGATAGATAGATAAGCAGACATATAGAAAAACATATAGACAGACAAACACACATACATGCTGAAGACGGTTACATAGATACGCAGATAGATATACAGAAAGGAAAATAGACAAAACGACAACCACAAAAAAAGATTTTAAAATAGATAGATATATAGACAGAAATATATATATATAGGTAGTTAGATAAGCAGATATTAAATATACATTTAATGAGATAGATACATAGACATAGACACAAATAGATAGATAGATAGACATGTAGATATTTTAAAGATAAAGCGATAAATAGAATGACAAATAAACAGATAGACAGATAGACAGATAGACCATTTAGATAGTTAGATAGATATATAAATATATAGATAGAAAGACAGATAGACATTTAGATAGATAAATAGATAGATAGGTCGATATATAGACAAAAAGATAGATAGATAAATATTTAAAAAGATAGTATATCTTGATATATAGATAGACACACACACACACACACACAGAGATAGATAGAAAGATAGACATTTAATTAGATAGATAGAAAGATAGATAGATATATAGATAGATTGATACATAGATTTATGACAAACATACAGATAGATATATAGATAGATATAAATAGGCAGATATACATTTACACAATTATACATATAGACATATGCACAAATATACAGATAGATAGATACTCATATTGATAGATATACAGATAGAAACATAGACAGGTAGATAGATTGATAGATAGATAGATAAACAGAAGACTGATAGATAGATAGACAAATAGAAAGATAGGCAGATAGACAAATAGATAGATAGACAGATAGATAGATTGATAGATAGACATATACATAAATTAATAGATATAAAAATAGTTAGATAATTATATAGATAGATAAACAGATAGATAATGAGATAATGACGCTAAACAGATAAATAAAAAGATAGATAGACAGATAGAACATATTGATAGATAGATAGATAAACAAATAAACTAATACATAGATATACATATGGATAGATTTATAGATAAAGAGATAGTTAGACAGAAAGATAGATAAATTGATTGATTGATTGAATGATAGACAGATGCACAGACTTATAGATAGATCGATAGACAAATATATTGATCTATAGGTAGATAGCAAGATAGATAGATGGATAGATATAAAGATAGATATATTGATAGACAGATAGATAGATAGACATATAGACAAACACACAAACACACACCCACACAGAGACAAAAAAATAGAAAGATGGACACACTCAAAAACAAACACACAGACACCTAGACAGATAGATAGTCAAATAGACACACAAATAGACATTTAGAGAGATAGAAAGAAATAAAGATTGATACACAAATAGATAGATAGATAGATAGATAAATAGATAGATAGACATATAAACAAGTAGATATATAAAGAGATAAACTAATAAATAGATAGTCATATAGGCAAATATACAGATAGACAGATAATTAGATAGACATATAGACAAATAGACAAATATATATATATATATACAGATAAATAGATAAACAAATAGATATATAGACAAATTGAAAGATAGACAGATAGATAGATAGATAGACAGATAGAAAGACAGATATATAGATAGACAAAAAGATAGTTAGATAGATAGATAAAGAGATAGATAACCAAAAAGCTAGATAGAAAGGTAGAAACAGACAAATAAATAGATAGACAGATAGATAGATAGATAGATAAACAAATAGACAGATATATAAAAATACAAATAGATAGAAATACAGAAATACAGATAGACAAATGATAGTTATATAGAAATACAGATAGACAGATAAATAAATAGACAGATTGCCAAATAGGTAGATAGTTAGATTGATATATGATTGATTGATAAGTAAAATCTTATATAGATAGATAGATAAATAGATAGATTAATAGATAGATTGATAGATAGATTGATAGATATATAGATAAATAAATAGATCAATCAATCGATAGATTGATATATATATATATCGATAGATATATAGATAGATACATAGATAGATAGTTATATAGAAATATAGACAGATAGACAGACATAAAAATGAAAATCAGATAGATAGACAGATAGATATACAGTCAGACAGATAGACAGATAGATAAATAGATAAATAGATAGGTAGATAGAGCATAGACACAGAAAAATCAACATTTAGAGAGATAGACAAATTGACATATACACATATAGATAGATAGAAAGATATTAAAATAAAGAGATAGACATATAGACTAATAAATGGATAAAGAGATAAACCAATAAATAGATAGATAAATAGACTGATAGATTGATATACATATAAACATATACACAGATAGTCAGATAGACAAATATACAGATAGATAGACATACAGATAGATAGTCAGATAGATAGATACATAGATAGAGAGATAGTCAGCTAGATAGATAGATAGATAGATAGATAAATAGGCAAACAGATTGATATATAGATATATAGATAAATAGAAAGAATGATAAATATATAGATAGAAAGATAAATAGATAGATAAATAGACTGACAAATAGACAAAATAAGAGATAGACTGACAAAGATACACACAAGAAAGATAGATAGACAGAAAGATAGAAAGACAGAAACACCGATAGACAAACAAACAGACATACACATAGTTATACAATTAGATAGAAAGAAAGATACACACATAGTTAGAAAAATAGATTGATAGTTAGATAGAGGAGAGAAACAGACAGGTAGACATTTAGAGAGAGATAGATTGACATATAAACAAATAGATAGATAGACAGACAGAAAGATAGTCAAATAGAAAGATTTTTAGATAGATATTTATAGAGATAAAAAGATATATATATACAAAAATAGGTAGAAAGATAGTCAAATAGATAGATAGACAGATATACAAGTAGATAGATAAAAAGATAAACTAATAAATAGATAGATATATAAACAGATAGACAGATAGTCAGATAGACAAATAGACTTATATATAGATAGATAGATAAGTAGATAGACAAATAGACAAATAGGTAGATAGACAAATAGACAAATAGATAGATAGACAGATTTAAAAATAGACAGATAGACTGATAGATAGATATACAAATAGACAAATAGAAACATAGATAAAAGATATATAGAAAGATATACATATATACCAAAAGACAAATAGATAGATTGATTGATAGATAGACATATTGACAGATAGATTAATAGATATATAGATATATGGACATATATACAGATAAATAAATAGACAGATAGACAGTTAGACAAATAGATAGATAAATGGATATATAGATAGATAGATATATAGATAGATAAGTAGATATATAGATAGAAAGATAGTAAGAGAGAGAGATAGAAATATATAAATATAGATAGATATATATAGATAGACAGATAGACAAAAAGTGAGATAGACAGACACAGATACACACTGAAAATAAATAGACAGACAGACAAAAAGACAGATAAAAAGACAGATAGACAAACATACAGATAGATAGATATATGTAATATAGATAGAGAGAAAGATAGACAGATACACAGATAGAGAGATAGTTAGATAGAGGAGAGACTATGACAATTAGACCTTTAGATAGAGAAAGATTAACATTTACACAAATAGATAGATAGAAAGATAAAAATATAGTCAGATAAATAGATTTAAAGTTAGGCATATAAAGAGATAGATTGATAGACATATACACAAATAGATAGAATGATAGTAAGATAAATAGATAGACAGATATACAAATAGAAAGATAAAGAGATAAACTGATAAATAGATACACAGATAGATGTATAAAGAGATAGACAATCAGATAGATAGATAGATAGACAAATATATAGATAGATAGACATATACATAAATAGACATATAGAAATATAGTCACATTGATAGATAGACAGATAGATTAGTAGATAGATAATGTGATAAACCCATAAACAGATATACATATAGAAAGATAGACATATAAATAATATAGGTAGATAGATATATAGACAGATAGATAATTAGATAGATAGATAGATAGATAAAGATATAAATAAATAAATAGATAGATAGATAAATAGATAGAAAATAGATCGACAGATATTCATATAGACATATAGATAGATAGATAAATAGATATATAGACTAATAGACATAAGCACAAATAGACAGATCGAATGATAGTCAAATAGATAGATAGACAGATAGACAAGTAGTGGATAAAGAAATAATCTAATAAATAGATATATAGATAGAAAAATAGACAGGTAGATCATATAGATAGATAAACTAATAAACAAATGGACACAAATAAATATAGAGATAGACATATAAAAAGATATATAGATACAAAGTTAGACAGATAAACAAATAGAAAGATGGAGAGATATACATAGACACAGTTTGATAGATAGATAGATATATAGATATACAGATAGATATATAGATATACTGATCGATAGATAGATAGATAGACAGATACATAGATAGATAGATATACAAATAGATAAATAAACAAAATACAAATAGACAAAATAAACAAATAGATAGATAAATAGATAGATAGAATAAAAATAGACAGATATACATATAATTAGATAGAAATTAGATAGATTGATAGATAGATTGATAAAAAGAGAGACAGATAGACAAATAGACAGAAAGATAGAAAGATAGGTAGATAGACAGATAGACATCTAGAAAGATAGACAGATGGATAGATAGACAGAAGATACATATATAGATAGACAGATAGATACATATATAGATAGATAGACAGATAGATAGATAGACAGATAGAGAGATAGATATACAAATAGATAGATAGAGAGATAGCTAGAAAAATATATATACAGATAGCCAGATAGACAGATAGACACATAGTCAAATAGACAGACAGATAGATAGATAGATAAAATGATAGACATACATAAATAGACAGATTAAAGATAGTCAGATAATTAGATAGATAGATAGACAAGTAGATAGATAAAGAGAAACCACAAAATAGATCGACAAATAGAGAAATAGACCATATAGATAGATAGATAGATAGATATACAAATAGATAGATAGATAATTAGACAGATGGATAGATAAGTAGATAGACACATAGAAAGATAGAAATACAATAAGATAGATAGATAGATAGATAGACAGATAGACAGATAGACAAAAAGACAGATAGATTAATAGACTAATAGATAGATAGATAGACAAATAGACAGATAGACTAATAGACTAATAGATAGACAAATAGATATATAGATATACAAAGAGACAAATAGATAGATAGAATGATAGACAAATAGACAAATAGACAAATAGACAAATAGATAGATAGGTAAATAGATAAATAGATAAATAAATGGACAAATTAATACATCAACAGATATATAGATAGACATATAGACATAATATAGATAGACAAAAATAAATAGATAGATAGATTATAAGATAGACACATAGACAGATAGAGAGATAGATAGATAGATAAAAGATAGATAGAAAATAGATAGAAAATATACATATAGTGAGATACACAGATAGATAGATAGATAGATATATATATATATATATATAGTCTAAGACAAACAGATAGATAGATAGATAGATAGATACATAGATACATAGATAGATAGTTACTTAGATAGATAGACAAATAGTTAGATATACAAATCAAGTTATAGATAAATAGATAGATAGATAAACAGATTAACAACTAGATAGATAGATAGATAGAAAAGATAGATAAAAAAGTAGACAGATAGACACATAGATAGATAGATAGATGACACATTGATCGATAGAAAAATAGTCAGATAAACTGATAAACAAATACACAATAGACAGGTACATTTCTATATAGATAGATAGGAAGATATGCAGATTGATAAATAGATAGATTGAAAATAGCTAGAGAGCCAGATAGCTAGATTGGCAGACATACAGATGGACACATACACAGATAGATACAAAGACAGATAGCCAGATAGATAGATAGGTAGATAGATCGGTAGATAGGTAGATAGATTGATACATAGATCGATCGATAGATAGATAGATTCATCGATAGATAGATATCTATTTAGATAGATAGATAGATAGGTAGGTGGATAGATAGACAAGCAGACAAAAAGATAGATAGATAGACACACTGACACACATTACTACAAAAAAATATTTATTTAACTATGGAAATTTTGCTAGGGAAATAATTCCTAGCTAATTTGCGAGGGAATAGCTAGGGAATAGCAAAAGATGTTAGCTTTTACATTGAATTATAAATTTGTGATGGATTTGTAACGGATTAGAGATAGAAATATTTAATTGAAAAATGTCCCTACTAATATTACTATAGATTTTTGCAATAAGAAAGGTTGAAATTTTCGTAACGACTTTAGCGATGAATTTTTCCTAGTTAATTACATCGAGACAAAATTCATAGCTAAATAATTATTTGAAATTTTTTTTATGATTATGTATTAATTGCAAGAGATAAATCCTTAAATAAAAATTTTTACAAAATATATGCATTTAGCTAGGTAATTTTCTCTAGCTATTTGGGCTGCGGATTATTTCCGTCGCTAATCTATACTGATTTTTTTTATTTTTATATATTATTTGTTTTAATATTTGATGTACTTTTGTATATTAAAGGTTTTTCCTGGACTATGGATGAGAGATCATTGAAAGCTTCTCATTATATAATTATAAAAATATGATATTATAAATAAATAATTTTAAAAATATTTAAATACGCATAAAAATTGATATTAATAAAGACTAAAATAATAGTTTTAATGATTATAAAATTTTAAAAAAATTATCCAAAAAAGCTTTCTAAAATTTTTAATTTTTAAATTTAAGTATTTATATTAAAAAAACATTAAATAATTAATTATATAATTATAATCATATTTAAGATATTTTAATAAATAACTGAACATACATAAAAATGTCTACTAATAAAAAGCTAAAATAAATAATTATATGATTAAATAAAATATATTTACAAAAATACTTGAATTAATGAATAAAATTTTAAATGAAAATTAAATTTTAAATGAAACTTTTAAAAAAATAATTACTAAAAGATTTGAAAATTTTAAATTATAAAATAAAATTTTAAATTTTTCTTAACATTTAAAAGAAAATAAATTGATATTTAAAGATAAATACTTAAATGTTTTAATTACATCAAAAAAATTTTGATGATTTAAAAAAAATATGTCTATGTTATTATTAAAAGAACACTTCAACTATTTTTTAGGGTTTAAAAAGAGTTATTTAAAATATTACTAATAATATTTTTTTGTCCTAAATAAAATTTAATTTGCCCCTAAGTTGATTTGAATTCAACTTTTATTTTTTACCCCTACTAAAATTTATAAGAATTAAATAATTGAGTAAGATGTTTACTATTAGCTTTTAATATTTTATTTTTATTAAAATAATAAATATAACTTTTTTTTATGATCTTCTCACTTTAAGTAATATTTGGAATTTAATAAATTATAAATTATATCAAATAAAATGATATTTTATGCCTTTAAAATTATTTCATATTATATTTATAAAAAATAATATGAATTTTTAAAAATATATAACCATAGTATATATATATATATATATATGAAATACTATTTGATAATATCATATTATTTTTTCTATTTATTAAATAATATTATAAATTTATCCATAAACTCGAAATAATATGAAATGTTAAAAATATTATATCGGTATACATTTATATAATTTATTTATGGTTATATTAAATAATATGTTTTTAATTAATGAAATAATATGAAAATTTGATTACCAATTATTAGTTTTCATGGTTATTAGTAATATTTCTTTATTCATTTTTATAGCCATTAATATTGTTTTTATTTCTGAAATTAATTTTATTAATTAATAAATAATATTACAAATAATAACCATTAAAATTTCATTAACTATTAATCATAAAATTTTTTTATTTATGAAATAATATCATTTATGGTTAAAAAATCGTATTTAATTTCTTTAATATAAATTAATAACTTTTTATAATTGTATTTTAATTTTTAGTTGTTGTCACTTTTTTTTCTATATATTTACATCCATTTTTTTTATTTTAGTTTTCTTGAAATATAAATATGCTAGGGAAAAGCATTCAAGCACTTAAACAAAATTTTCTTATATTTGCGAAGCAAATAATCTCAAATGTTTCAAGTCAATACCCATTTCGAAGAATGTGGTCATTATGCTTGTTAAATACTTAAATCTTCATGGAAATTTGGTGATCATTATGAATTTTACTAGAAATTAGTTGTCTTCTTCTCGGATTCATGGCTTCATGGTTTTGGTTGTGTTTTTATGTTCATCGACATGGCTAATCAAAACTTCATATCAGGAACCAGTTAGAATCACAATAATAGACTAGTGAATTTGTGTCACTGATAATGGTAGAGTAACTGTTAATAGAAAAGTAAGCATATGCGAGTACTGATTCATCTCTCTCCAAACTTCTTGAGAGTTTTTTGCCTGTTTGTAGATTCTAATCCTCATCTTCTATTTAAAGGCATTCTTCATTTTCACGCTATACAATACTTTAAATCACCATGATCAGCTTAAGTTATGAATCATTTTTACGCTATACAGGTCTTCTTCATCCATATAACTATAACTACAATCAATCTATGCAGTTGGGAGCTAATCGTTAAAAAGATGAGGCTAAATGGATTTGATCTCTTATGAGTTTTGTATTAAAGGAGTGCTCAAATCTAGCAAAGGATTTTGCATCCATTTCTCACAGGAAATGGCCCCCCTTAAGGTATCTTACCAACAACATTTCCCTATATTTGTACTCTACTTGGACAATTAGTGTTTCTTGTTCATCATTACCCTGTGATTTTATCCTCCCAGATTGTGTGTTTCAAAAAGGATTAGCCATAAAAGATCAGTAGAATGTTCAATGAGATTTCATGCAGATGCAATGACATCCGATGTGATTGCATGCTTTCCTTGGAAAATATTTGGTCGTCAGAATTGTAATATATACCTTTTTTCCAACTCATTAGCAAGTTTTTATGTCACTGTAAGTTTAATTTATGCTAAGTATTAGCACCAGACATTACACGGTTGCAACTTTTCAAGGAAGCAAAGGATTGGGGTAGATAAATAGATATATACAGATATGTAGATTATCAGATAGAGAGATAGACTGATAAACAAATAGACAGATATACAGATAGACAGATAGACAGATAGACAGATTGATAGATTGATAGATTGACAGATAGATATATAGACATATAGACTGATATACAGATAGATAAATAAATAGACTAATAGATTGATAGACATATACAAAGATAGGTAGATAGATAGATAGACAGATAGACATATATATTATTAGATAGACAAACAAATATAGAGATAGAGAAATTGATAGAAGAGAGATAGACAGATAAATAGATAATCAGATAGATAGATAAATAGATAGACAGATAGACTAAGAGATAGATAGATAGATAGACAGATAGTTAGATAGACAGATAGCCAAATAGACAAATAGATAGAAGAACAAATAGATAGTAGACAAATAGACATATATACATATAGTCAGATAGATATATAGAAAGATAGGCAGATTGACAAATAGAAAAATAGAGGGATAGATATATATATATATATATATATACAGACAGATAGAAAGAAAAATAGAGAGATAGACAGACAAACATATAGAAAGATAAATAGACAAATAGACATATAAACATATAGAAAAATAGAGCAATAGACAGATAGACATATAGAAAGATAGAAAGATAGATAAAAATATAGATATATAGAGAGATAGACAGAAACATGGACAAATAGATAGATAGATATATATATATATATATATATCATATAGACAGAAAGACATATAGATAGACAAATAGATAGATAAATAGATATATATTTAGATCATATAGACATAAAGACAAATAGACAAATAGATAAATAGATATATAGATAGATGAAAGATAGATAGATATATATAGATAGATAGACAGATAGATAGAAAAATAAATAGATAGGCAGACAGATAAATAAATGGATAGATAAATAGAAAGATAGACAAATAGTCAGATAGATAGATAGATTGACAAATAGACACATAAAAAGATAGATAGATAAAGAGTTAGGCAGATAGAAAGATAAAGAGATAGATAGATAGATAGACAAATAGAGTGCTAGATAATTAGACAGATAGACAGATTGATAGTAAGACATATAGACATATAGAATTATAGATAGAAAGACAAATTAATAGATTGACAGACAGATAGATAAACTAATAAACAAATAGACAGATAGGCTGATAGCCAGATTCACATATAAATATATAGACATTTAGACAGATTGATATATAGAAACATAAATAGATCAACAATAGTTAGATAGTCAGATAGAGAGATTTATAGATTGATAGATTGATATATTGACATATAGACTAATAGTCAGATAGATAGATATATAGACAGATAGATAGATAGATAAACATGTTGAATGAGAGACAGAAAGTCAAATTGACATATAAATAGATAGATAAACTAATAAATACATAGACAGATAGGTGGATAACTAGATTCACAAATAAACATATAGAGATATAGACGGATAGATAGATAGACAGATAAATAGATCAACATAAGTTAGACAGATTGATAGATTGATATATAGACTTATTGAGATATAGACTAATTGTCAGATAGATAGATAGATAAAGAGACAGATAGATAGATAGACAGATAGATAGACAGATATACAATTAGGTAGAAAGCCAGATAGACAGACAGATAGATATGTAGATAGAGATAGATAGATAAACAGATAGGCAGATAGATAGATAGACAAATAGACAGACAAATAGATATATAGAAGACATATAGATAGATACACACATATTTATATAGATAGATAGATAGATAGATAGACAGATAGATAGATAGAAAGATATACAGATGATAGATAGACAGATAAACAAATAAACAAATAGACAAAAGATAGATAGATAGATATATAGATAGACATATAGATAGATATATAGATAGTTTTAAAGATAGATAGATAGATACACAAATACACATATATATAGATAGAAAGATAAATAGATAGAAAAATAGATAGATAGATAGATAGATAGACAAATATATATATATATACCATATAGATAGATAGACATATATATATACACACACACACACACACACACACATTAGACTATATAGATTGTTAGACTGATAAAAAGATAGAGAGATAAATAGATAGACATATAGATAGATAGATAGATAGATAGATAGACATATAGGTAGATAGACAGAAAGACATATAGACATATAAAATGATAGACAGAAAGATAGATTGACAAATACACAGATATATAGATAAACTAATAAATAGATAGACAAATCGGTAGATACCCAGATTCAAAAATAGACATATAGATATATTGACAGATAGCCAGATAGACAATTAGACAGATAAACATATAAATAGATCGATTGTAATCAGATAGACAGATAGAGAGATAGATAGATAAATTGATAGATTGAAAGATAGACATATTGACATATAGATTGATAGAGAGATGGACAAATAGATAGATAGACTGATAGATAGATAGAAGACAGATAGATAGATAGACAGAAATATAGATAGACAAATAGACAGATAGACAAATAAATCGATAGAAAGATATATAGATAGATAGATAATTAGATTAACAAATTGAGAAATATACCGAAGACATATAGTTAGATAGACAAATAGTCAAATAGATAGATAGATAAAAGATAAATAGATAGATAGACAAATAGACAGATATAGAGATAGACATATAGACCATATAGAGATATAGATAGATAGATAGATATACAGATAGATAGATATATAGATATATAGATAGACAAATAGGCATATAAACATTTAGACATATAGAAAGATAACTAAATAGATAAGCAGATAGATAGATAGACAGACATATTGATATATAGATAGACATATAAACAAATAGACAGATAGAAAGATAGTCACATTGAAACATAGACAGATAGAAAAGTAGATAGATAAAGAAATAAACTGAAAAATAGATATACAGATAAAGAGATAGAAATATAGAAAATATAGATAGATAGACTGATAGACAAATAGATAGATAGACATATAGACATATAGAGAGATAAATAGATAGATAAATAGATATACAGATATATAGACAAATAGATAGATAGACAAATACATAGATATGCATATAGACATATAGATATATAGAAAGATAAACATATACATAAATAGACTTATAAATAGAAAGTTAGTCTGATAGATAGATAGAGACAAGTATATAAATAAATAGATAAACTTATAAATAGATAGATTGATAGAAAGATAGAAAAATAGACCATATAGATAGATAGATGGACATATATATAGATAGACAAATGAAGAGATAGATAGATAGACAAATAGACAAATAGACAAATAGACAGATAGACAGATGGATAGATAGAAAGATACATAGATAGACAGATAGACATATAAATAGAAGATAAATAGACTAAGATAAATAGATAGATAGATTATAAGATAAACAGATAGATAGACAGATAGACAGATAGATAGACAGATAGATATACAGATTGATAGACAGATAGATAGAAATATAGATAGATAGATAGATAGATGATAGACACAAAGAGATAGATAATTAGATATATAGATATATAGACAGATAGACATATAGACAATTAGATAGAAAGACATATAGAAAGATTGATAGATAGACAAGTAGATAGATAAAGAGTTAAATTGATAAATAGATAGACATATAGACATAAAGTTTATATAGACAGACAGACACACATAAAGATAGATAGATTGATAGATATACATATAGTAAGATACAAAGATAAAAGATAAACAAATATAAACATAGTTAGATAGGCAAATAGATATTTAGATAGACAGATAGATAGTTAGTTAGATAGATAGACACATATATATAGATAGATAGATAGACAGATAGAAAGAAAGATAGATAGATAGATAGATAGGTAGACAGATAGATAGATACATAGATACAAATCTAGATAGAAAGATAGATAGATAGATAGATAGACAGATAGATAGATGGACAGAAAGACACAAAGACATAAAGACAGAATGATAGATAAATATATAGATAGATAGATAGAATGATATATATATAAATAGACAAACATAGAAATAGATAGACACACATACAAACATAATACATATAGACAAATAGATAGATAGAATGAAAGATAGATAAACAAACAAATAGACAAACAGATAGATAGATATACAAATAGACAGCCAGACAAGTAGATTGAAAAAAAGTTACATGGATAAATAGATTGACATATATATTGATAGACAAGTAAACCAAATAGATAGATAGAAAGATAGTCAAATATACAGTTAGACAAATAGATAGATAGATAGACAAATAGTAAAGTAGATAGATAATCTAATAGACATTTAGACAAATAGACAGATAGACATATAGATAGATAGACATATACACAAATAGAAAGATAGTCACATTGTTAGATAGAAAAATAGACAAGTAGATAGATAAAAAATAAATTAATAATCAAATAAATAGATAGAGAGATAGATAGATAGACCATATAGATAGATTGACATATATACAAATAGATAGATTGTTAGATAGAAAAATAGACAAGTAGATAGATAAAAAATAAATTAATAATCAAATAAATAGATAGAGAGATAGATAGATAGACCATATAGATAGATGACATATATACAAATAGATAGATGTTAGATAGACAAATAGATAGATAGACATAGAAAGTTCGACAAAATAGATAGATAGAGAGCATAGATAGACATATAGAACAATATAGATATATAGAAATATAGACATATAGACAAATAGATAGATAGTTAGATAGATAAATACATATATAGATAGAAAGACAATACACAAATATAGATAGAAAAATAGTTAGATAATAAGATAAATAGATAGACAAGTAGATAGATAAATAGATAAATCACTAAAAATATAGATAGATAGATAGATACACCATATAGATAGATAGACAAATACACAAATAGATAGATAGATCGATAGACTGATGTGCAGAAGACAGACAGATAGATATATAAATACTAGATAGATAAAGAGATAGAGAAATAGACAGATAGAGTGATAGATAGATTAATAGATAGATATATAAAAACATTGATAGATAGATAGATAAATAGATAGACAGATAGACAAATAAATAGATAGACAGATAGACAGACAGACAAATAGATAGATATATAGATATATAGATATATAGATAGATAGCAAGAAAGATAGATAAATAGATTGATTGATATATATACATACAAATAGATAAACAAATAGAGATACAAATAGCCAGATTATTATATATATATTTATAGATGCATAGATTGGTAAATAGACATATAGAGGATAGACACAGATAGATAGCCATTTAGAAGATATAACTTATAGACATACAAATATAAAGATAGTAAGATAGATAGATAGATAGACAAGTAGATAAATAAAAGATAAACCAATAAATAGATAGGTAGATAGATAGCAGAAAGAGAGATAGATAGATATGCCTTATACACAAATAGACATATAGACAACTATAAAGATAGACAAATAAAACAGATAGACATATAGTAGACAGACAGAGTGATAGAGAGATAGATAGTTATACAGATACATAGTAGATAGATAGAAATATAGATAGATAGATATAGATATATAAATATTATATATATATATATATATATATATATAGAAACAAAGATATATAGATAGATTGATATATGGACATAAAAATAGATAGGCAAACAGAAAGATAGATAGACATATATATAGATGCAAAGATAGATAAATAGGCAGTTAGAGGATAGACACAGACAGATAGACA
>JAREIK010004431.1:0-13644 GCA_029783825.1 Sapria himalayana
CCGTGTTTGTGTAAGTTTCCAGAACTACAGTTCTGGAACTGATTTTGCTGCTGATACGTGAATCTGATATTGATGATCTTGTTGATGTGTTATTGCTTGTTTGAATAACATGCAGATTGTGTGAATATTGATGTTGATATACTCATGCTTGATATATTAACATGATGCTTGAGATGAAGCATGAATATAACTGTTGCATGTAGTTTTCAGTATGCATGTAACATGAGATATTATGCAGTGACATTATCATCGCATGTGCACGGGTACATCGCGTAAATCGGGTGTGAGTGCATGAATAAATTATTTCAGAGGGTTGTCCAATAAATTATATCGGAGGGTTGTCCAATAAACTTATATCGGAGGGTTGTCCAATAAATTATATCGGAGGGTTGTCCAATAAATTATATCGGAGGTTTGTCCAATGAACTCTATCGGAGGGTTGTCCAATAAAAGGGTTCTCGGAGATGGTCCAATGGTTTGATACTCGGAGGTGGTCCAGTGGATTTAAAAACAAAAAGCTTTTGTTTTGAAAACAGTTTTCATACATGACAATTGCATGTGTGAGGGAGTCGGTGAGGACTCGGGAAACGGGGCATGACATAGACATTCATATAGAGATATGCATATTTTATATGAATGTGTGTGAATGATTTTGTGGATTATGTCATTGCATGTGCACTTAGGTGGGGAGTAGCCCTTGTAGGAGACTTTCTCTACTGGGCATAGCTCACCCCGTCGTGGGAAAAACATTTCAGGTACTGGAGGTACACCAAGAGAAGGCACTTCATGAGGCCTTAGTTGAGAAGAAGGTCAAGGATGGCTTGTTATGTATTTTGTAAAAGTCTGGGCAGAAAACCCGATTTTTGTTATATACTGGACTGTTATCCAGTTTCTGTAGATATAGTGTGAGATAAATTGTAATTAAACTCAGTTCACATGTTTAATACAATTTGGTAAAGGTTTTCTCTTACCTTTGTTATTTCTAGTCGGACTTTAAGACTGATTTTTCGTTGGGCAGTAAAGGAATTTGGCCCTGTGGTCCTCTACATATCGTAGCCTCGTCAGTGAGCTTGATGTGGGCTTTCGAATCACCAAAATCGGACCTCTACAGCCCAAGTTATGACATTTTTACTTGGAAAGGTCTAAGAGTGCGAGCTGTGTGGCCGAGCTCAACCAAGAGAATGAGCTGTGTGGCCGAGCTCTTTTGGCTGAGCTCTCTTAGGATGAGCTGACCTCTTCTGGCTGAGCTCTCCTAGGATGAGATGACCTCTACAGGCCAAGCTCACTTGGGATGAGCTGTGTGTGTGGCCGAGCTCACTTATGACGAGCTGTGTGGAAGTAGCATTCTGTTTTGGAGCCTATGAGACGTCTAGTCTTTGAGACTGAATTTCGGTTAAGGAAAAGTGAGAATTTGGACTAGCATCCTTGATAGAAATTGTAGCCCCATCAGTAAGCTTGATGTGGGCTTTCGAATCACCCAAATCGGACCTCTACAGCCCAAGTTATGGCCTTTTTACTCAGAAGGGTCTGGGAGGATGAGCTGTGGACGAGCTCATCTAGCCGAACTGACCTCTTTGGTCAGAGCTGAGCTCTTCTGCATGAGCTGACCTCTTGTGTTGAGCTGCATGAGCTCTTCTTCATGAGCTGACCTCTTGTGCTGAGCTCTTCTGCATGAGCTGCACGAGCTGACCTCTTGTGCTGAGCTGCATGAGCTCTTCTGCATGAGCTGCATGAGCTGACCTCTTGTACTAAGATGCATGAGCTCTTCTGCATGAGCTGCATGAGCTGACCTCTTGTGCTGAGCGGCATGAGCTCTTCTGCATGAGGTGACCTCTTGTGCTGAGCTGCATGAGCTCTTCTGCATGAGCTGCATGAGCTAACCTCTTGTCCTGAGCTCTTTTGCATGAGCTGCACGAGCTGACCTCTTGTGCTGAGCTCTTCTGCATGAGCTGCACGAGCTGACCTCTTGTGTTGAGCTTCATGAGCTCTCTTGCATGAGCTAACCTCTTGAGCTAAGCTCTTCTGCATGAGTTGTGTGAGGCTGAGCTAACCTCCTTTGACTGGGCTCTCTGGTCGAGCTCAGCAGGGAATGAGATCGGTTGTGCCAACTTCGGACGATCATAACTTTCTTGTCCGAAGTCCGTTTTGCGCGTTCTTGGACTCATTGGAAATCTCTCTGAGTCTAGAATCTAACCATATGCCTGAGGATGGCATTTGGTTTTCACATAGTTTATGAAAAAAAATTGATCATTGCACTAAGTGCACTAATTACTAGAATCTTGAATGAGATGGACTGTTATGTGTCATTGCTTAATAATCGAGTGACACGTTAATATGCGTGAATGAGGCTATTAAATAGCTTGTTGAAGGTTACCTGAAAAAAAAAAAAAATATGGACCCCTGGAATTTGGGGTGTCACAGGCCCAAATGGCTATTAAGTATTCTAGGGTTTGTACTCTATAAATAGAGTAAGATAATACAACCCTACATCAGAAATCTGAATTAGTTTTAGAGAATAGCCAGAGAAAAGAAATCCTTTCTTAGTGATTCAAGCGCCCACACGCTGCTCCATCACCTCGAGGATAGTTTGGAAGATCTGCGGTTCTTGTGTGCATACTTCTCTGCAAATCCACAAGGTACGATCTGACTGGTTATATTAGTTTAGTAATTAAATTGAATATTCTAAATCACATGATGATTCTTGCTTCCGCTGATTATTCCTACAATTGGTATCAGAGCCTGTGTGTGATTAAATTTTCAATTTGATCTAAACAATTTCATGTATTTTGGTGTTTGATTAGCAATATGGCACCTAGGTTTTCTATATTTGTTGATTCGCATGTTTGCATGTTTAATATGATTTTTTGTTTATGGATGGTTACTCAATAATTGTGGTTTGCCCTTCAATCCATGGTAGAGTTTTCTGTGTATTTCATCGGTTTGTAACAAGGGGGCTAATCATAAGATTAGGTTTCCTTCTTGATTTATTTTTTCCATCATCTAGAATTCTTGTACACCCTTTTATTAGGGTATAGGATTATTTTTTGTAAAATTTTGAAGACTAATGAAGAACAGAAGCGAAGAAGAAGAAGAAACCCATGGAGAACACTGTACACACGAGACTGTTTGCGTTGCTACGAAGGCTACAGACATCCAAATGACAAACGGCCACCAAGGTTAGAAGCATAAGGAAGAGACGACGCTGTCTGGACAAATTTCAGGCCGAACCACCGCCGGACGCGCCCCCACAAGCGGCTGCGCGTGGGCTTCACGTGCGTTTCACTCAGGCCGTGCGTGAGAGCGCGTGGAGGGGGTTTTGGCCACCAGATTTTGCAGACTTCCTCCTCTAGATGTCGCGCTTCTATGGGTGGCTCCGTTCGGGTGGCAGCAACGTATGATGGCTTTGATGGCTAGGGTTTCATGTTGTGTGTTTAGAGTTTTGGGTTTTAACTCAAATCTCTTCAATTTTGGGCCTCCAAGCCAAGGTAAATTGAGCCCAAATGGACGGGCTGGACCAAAGCTAGACGGGATTAATAACAGTGGGCTCAAGTGTTATTGGGCTTGTGTTTTTTTTTCTTTTCTTAGGAAAACCATGGATTGGGGCTTTTATATTTATTCATATATTATTTTTTTATTCATGGATGATTAAATTATATTTGGTAACATGCTTTAGTTGTGATAACATGACATATAGACTAGGTGGTGCCATATTATCTTGCATCAATGATATACATGTGCATAATTAAATTTTGATTTTTTTTAAAATCTAGATAAATATAATTATGAAAAATCCTTTAATTTTTGTGGGTCCAAATAATAAAATGGTCATGTGAAGCCCCATCGGATAATCATGATCGGGTTTTATTGGATTGGACCTAAATAATTTTAAAATCTTAATTAGATTGACCGGTCCACCACCGGCAACTCTTAGAGATTAAGAGAATTTTAAAATTAAACAAGGATTCAAAAACCACGATAATTTTATTAACCTCCCAACGAGGCTCTAATAATATTATTATGGGCCATATGAACAATGATTGAAATGAAAGTGTATTATCTAGGAAGGTTCTATCTAAGAAGATTGGGATGTAAGTAGTCCGGTAAGTGACCCCCCAATTTTTTTTTTGGGACCTGACTTAGTTGGATACTATTCATTTTATGATCAAGTTTTAGTTTGTTATAAATGTCTTGCCCACCGTGAGCATTTATTATGGAAACTAAATTATTGTTTACAATAAACAACAAATATATTTTTGTTTTGGATTTACTAAATATATGTTTATTGTATAATATACGAGTTAATATTAGTGTGCACAATGTATAAATTTTTTTTTCAGAAAATGGCATCTTTCAACCCTCTAGCTATGATTTTGAATCAAAAACCATTGGATGGAAATAACTTTGAAGATTGGAAAACGAACTTATACATCGTTCTGGATTATGAGAAAATCAAGTTTGTCCTGGATACCCCTAAGCCAGCTATCCCGGAAGCTGGTGCTAATGATATAACAAAAACAGAACATGCGACTTGGGAGAATGCAAACACTTCACTTCGGTGTTATATTCTTGCCAGTGTTGTGGGTCATTTGAGGCAGCAAATAACACCTCTCGACAGTGGAGTAGAAATGCTCCAGACTCTCGAAGGGATGTTTGCTAAAAGTACTGCTTCTGAGAGACAAGCTGCTATCACTGATTTGATTAACACACGTATGACTGGTGGGCGTGTGAAGGATCATTGTTTGGCAATGATTTCACATATCAGTCGAGCGGAAGTGATGGGGGCAAAACTTCAAAAGGAGATGAAGATAGATCTCATCTTGCAATCACTGCCTAAACATTTCAATCAGTTCAAAGTCAATTACAATATGCATAAGATGGATCTGACTCCAGTTCAATTGATGCATGAGCTTGAGAGTGCTGAACAGTCTCTCAAAGAGCCAGGCAGTATCAATTTTACGGAGGGTTCTGTTAAACCTAAAGGGAAACCTAAGGGTGGAAACAAGAACAAGAAAAAGAAGGCAGTGATACCAGTTACCAAATCAGACGCAATGAAGAAGCCGAAAGGCAAGTGCTTCAAGTGCGGACAGAAAGGACACTGGAAACAGAATTGCCCAAAGGCCACCAAAAAGCCAGGTATGGGTGATTTACTTGTTGTTGAGGCTTGTTTAGTGGAGAATTTTAATGATAAATGGATCATTGATTCAGGAGCCACTAATCATGTTTGTTACTCTTTGCAGTGGTTCAAACATAGCACGTCTATTGAAGAAGGACAAAGATACTTGAAACTTGGGAACGGGGAGCTAATCTCTGTAAAGGCCATAGGACCAGTTGTTTTATTTTTTGAGAATAATAGGACTTTATGTTTAGAAGATTGTTTATTTGCTTCCGGATTTCAAGAGGAATTTGGTTTCTGTCAGTTGTTTAGTTGAACACGGTTTGACAGTACAGTTTAATTCCTCAGTTTCAATAAGAAGTAAATCTTCTTTTATTTGTTCCGGTGATCTTATGAATAATCTTTATTTTTTAAGTCCCTTGTCCTATGATATAAATGCCATTGAAATTGTTGAAAATGAACATAATCACCTTGCCAAGAAAAGGAAAGTATCAAATGAAACTTACCTTTGGCATTTGCGATTAGGTCATATTAATCCTAATAGGATACATGGTTTGGTGAAAAGTGGGATTTTAAATTCCCTAGCATTTGAACCTATACCAATGTGTGAATCCTGTTTGGAAGGTAAAATGACCAAGAGGCCCTTCAAGGCCAAAGGATATCGCGCAACCAAACCGCTGGAATTGGTGCATACTGATGTATGCGGCCCAATGCGTGTTCAAGCCAGAGGTGGGTATGAGTATTTTGTCACTTTTACAGATGACTACTCAAGATATGGTTTTGTTTACCTAATGCGCCAAAAGTCTGAAACTTTTGATAAATTTCGAGAATATAAGGCTGAGGCAGAAAAGCAATTAGGTGTCCATATCAAACAGCTTCGATCTGACCGAGGCGGTGAATACCTATCTGGAGAGTTTAAGTTTTACTTAACTCAAGAGGGGATAGTTTCACAACTGTCAGCCCCTGGAACACCTCAGCAAAATGGAGTTGCAGAAAGGAGAAATAGAACTCTCCTAGACATGGTGAGATCGATGCTTAGTTATTCATCTCTACCTATATCGTTTTGGGGATATGCCTTAGAGACTGCTACATACTTATTGAACTTGATTCCTTCTAAGTCGGTTTCTAAGACACCCACTGAATTGTGGAACGGGCGCAAGCCTAGTTTAAACCATATTCGTATCTGGGGTGCTCCGGCGCATGTCTTGAGAAAGGAACCACATAAGTTGGAATCTCGTACTGAAGTATGTTTGTTTATTGGATACCCTAAAGGAACGAGAGGTGGACTTTTTTATAGTTCCTCAGAGAAGAAAGTTATAGTGAGCACTAATGCAAAATTCTTCGAGGAAGACTATGTAAACAATTTCAAGCCCAAGAGTAAGGTAATTCTTGAGGAGCTTGACTCAGCTCAAGAATCGCCTAAACCACCTGAATTTGGACCTATTGTGCCATTGTTTCCAGTGCGTGTTCAACAGAGGGAAAATGAAAATATACTCGAAGGTGAACAAGCACGAGTGGAACCAATAGTAGAACAACAGGTAGATATACAAGTGGAACCAGAACAACCAGAAAATCAAATTCAAAATGATCAAGAGGATCTTCCTGTAGAACCACAACAACCAGTGGAGCTTCGGCGTAGTGGGAGAACGACACGCAAGCCATCGAGATATCTCTTGTTGGGCGAATCGTACCAAGCTATAACCATTGATAGCGAAGAGGATCCCGTAAATTACAAAGAAGCACTGGAGGATGTTGATGCACAGGAGTGGCTCAAAGCCATGGACCGTGAGATGGAGTCTATGTATTCTAACTCAGTCTGGTCTCTTGTAGAGGCACCCAAAGGGGTAAAACCTATAGGGTGTAAGTGGATCTACAAGAGAAAAAGACGACCAGATGGGAAGGTAGAAACCTTCAAAGCTAGATTGGTGGCAAAAGGTTATACCCAAAAAGAGGGGATAGATTATGAAGAAACCTTTTCGCCAGTAGCCATGCTTAAATCCATCCGGATTCTTTTAGCTGTAGCTGCAAGTCTAGATTACGAGATTTGGCAGATGGATGTCAAAACAACATTTTTAAATGGCAGTTTAGAAGAGGACATCTACATGCAGCAACCAGAAGGGTTCATAGCTAGAGGGCAAGAACACATGGCATGTAAGTTGCAAAGGTCCATTTATGGACTAAAGCAAGCATCCAGAACATGGAACATTAGGTTTGATCAAGCCATAACTTTATACGGTTTTGAGAAAAGTCCTGATGAACCTTGTGTTTACAAAAGGATCCAAGGTACAAAAGTAGTTTTCCTAGTCCTTTACGTAGATGACATTTTACTAATCGGAAACGACATAGAGGTGTTATCAAGTGTAAAAGGATGGCTGCAAAAGCAATTTGATATGAAAGATTTGGGAGAAGCCAACTATATTCTTGGAATCAAACTTCTACGAGACCGGAAGAATAAGGTGTTGGCATTATCTCAAGCTTTATATATAGATAAAATTCTAGCTAGGTTCAGCATGGAAAATTCCAAGAAGGGAACTTTACCCTTCAGGCATGGAGTTCATCTTTCTAAGGAGCAATCACCAAAAACTCTTGAGCAGAAAGAACGTATGAGTAGGATACCTTTTGCTTCGGCAGTAGGTAGTCTCATGTATGCCATGTTATGTACCAGGCCAGATATCTGCTACGCAGTGGGAATAGTTAGTCGGTATCAATCCGATCCAGGAGAAGAACATTGGATTGCAGTGAAGCATATTCTCAAATATCTAAGGAGAACAAGAGATTATATGCTAGTATATTCTAGTGGGAGTCTGGAAACTATTGGTTATACAGACTCAGATTTCCAAGGGGATATTGATTCAAGAAAATCCACTTCTGGATATGTGTTTACACTAAATGGTGGAGCCATTTGTTGGAGGAGTGTCAAACAAACTTGCGTTGCTGACTCCACAACTGAAGCTGAGTATGTGGCTGCTTCCGAAGCAGCGAAAGAAGCAGTATGGCTGAAGAAGTTCCTTATGGATCTTCAAGTGATACCGAGTGCAGATCGGCCCATTACCCTTTATTGTGATAATAGTGGGGCTGTAGCACAGTCCAAGGAACCGAGGTATCACAAGAAACAGAAACACATAGAGAGAAAGTACCATTTGATTCGCGATATCATCGAGAGAGGAGATACAGTGGTTACTAAAATAGCATCAGAGGAAAATTTAGCAGACCCATTTACAAAGACACTACCTGTTCGAGTTTTCGAGAAACATGTAGATTATATGGGTGTTAAGAGTCTACCAGACTTGTTTTAAGGCAAGTGGGAGTTTATTTGTGTTTTTTTTAGAACAAGACAGATGTGTTATTATATTTTCTGAGTTTAATTTTAATACAATATGAGGTATTCTTCATATTATTGTGCACACTGATATTTTGCGTATAAGGTCCGGATTAATTGTAGAGTATATGATCATATGAATACGTTCATAGAAGACATGATCATAGGTTCTCATAATTAATGAATAAGATCACAGTCATTAAACAAAGTTGGGCGCTTTATTTAGACTGCAATATTTTATGAAATAATCTGTCTTGGTTATTATAAAATATTGGTGCAAATTATGCTTGCATTGATAGGATCAAAGTGAGATTTATTTAAAGTTAAATTTCTGTAAAAGGAAATAAATCTCAAGCAATATTTCGTTATTATTCTTCTCTCAATCCTGAGTTTATTATAGATAGGTATTTAAATGATTATTGTTCTTTGAGTTGTCAATAAGTGAGGTCTATTTGAACGACCAATATCTTGATGATTTGGGAGCAAGATTATTTAATTGCCGGTATTTATGAAATAAACAATATGGAATTTGTATGAAATATCCTCTTAATATGTTTCAGTACTTGGATGTTATGAAGTCACTGGCCAGTGCATTTTATCCATTAGAGAAACTGATAAATCAAGAGAATAAATAATTGATTGATTGATAGAAAATCTTATCAATTAATTATTGATATTTTACAAAGGAGAAAATAATATTAATATTTAATATTATTAATCTCGGAGTTCAATTCTGGGCTTTTAGTGGAATAGCACCGGATTAGATAATTGCTTGGCAATTATGAGGAGCCTTGATTAATGATAACCGTAGGATCCCCAAACTAGCTCAGGATAAATGGTGGAGCATGATATCACAGTTTACAAGAAAGAACCCGGACTTGTTTTTATAGCAAGTGGGAGATTGTTGGATTTTTGCTATACAAGCAAGTCCAAGTTGTTTAAAACACTAAATGGGTTCACACATGGACTTGGGCCCTAAGGTGTGGAGGCCCAAATGGCTATTAAGTATTCTAGGGTTTGTACTCTATAAATAGAGTAAGATAATACAACCCTAGATCTGAATCTGAATTAGTTTAGAGAATAGCCAGAGAAAAGAAATCCTTTCTTAGTGATTCAAGCGCCCACACGCTGCTCCATCACCTCGAGGATAGTTTGGAAGATCTGCGGTTCTTGTGTGCATACTTCTCTGCAAATCCACAAGGTATGATCTGACTGGTTATATTAGTTTAGTAATTAAATTGAATATTCTAAATCACATGATAATTCTTGCTTCCGCTGATTATTCCTACAGTGGCATAGTTAGCCAAGTCAATTTTAGCACAAGAACATAGTTTAGGTAACTCCACTTCGACATAATCCCAACATTGTTTAGGTACCTCTAATAGGACATAATCTCACATCGTTTAGGTACCTCCGGACATAATCTTACATCGATTAGGTATTTCTACTTGGAGATAATCCCACATCATATAAAAATCATTGGTGATGTTTTTAGTGACCCGAATTTTGTTTTGGGCTTATGTCTGACCTGAAGGCCTGCGGTGCGACTTTTGTGAAAAGAAAAAGTTGAGAAAAAAATAAGGATCTGTTGTGGTAGCAGAGGGGCTGGTCCGTTAGGGATTTGTTGAGAAAGGCCCACTGTATGGACCTTTCTGCTCAGGTATTTTTGTTATATAAACACATTAGGGTTTATTCCCTATTAGCCGTACTTTGTAATTCCTCTTAGATTCATAGTGAAGCTTTTTCCTATGTCCGTGGTTTTTTCCTACAAGGGTTTCCACTTAAATATGATGTTATTATTTATTTTCATATTTCTTTATTATGCCATTGATCTTAGGTGAGATAGAGCGTCGGTACTGATGGTGAGAGGAGCATCACCATCTACACTTGTGGCATTAATTCCACATGGCTTTAGCCTTCCGTCATCCCCATACGCCCCACATTCTCCAAACCTTGTTTGGTTGTTGATGCCTCTGACCACTTCAAAATATAAAAATATAAAAAAGAAAAATAATATTTGATTAAAAGACATTAAATAACCTTAAATTTGTAAATCTAACTTTTTTTTTGTGTTTTTTCTTAAAAAATAACTCATTTTGAACATAAATGTCCTTTATTTCATGTGTTTACATTATCTCTTAAAAGGAATGGTTATTTTTGTAAGGAAATAAGAAATTGTTATGAAATACATGAATGAATATTCATTATATTCAACGTAACCTATATACATCAATGTATATTCAATGTACCTATTATGGCACATTCGTAACCTACACATTCGTAACCTATACATTCGTAACCTAGATACATCAATGTATATTCAATGTACCTATTATGGCACATTCGTAACCTACATTCTACGTATGAATGCCCATCTCCCTATTCAATGTATATAAGAGAATGAAAGTGAAAATAAAATTGCTCATCTGACTTTCTCTACCATCTTTTTGGTGCTTATCTACTTTCTCTTCTTAATCTCTCTCTATTCTCTCTATTATATTCTTGCAACGCAATATTTTACAATACGTTATCAGCACGAAGATCTACCAATTGAGTAAATATTTTGTGCAAGGTGAGTATTTTTTTTATTAATCAACTTATACTTCATCTTCTTCTATCAATTCTTCTTTTTTTTTCTTTTCTTGGCCTGAAGCCAAATTTCCAACCTAAAAAGTATCCTTCTGCTCCTGAAGTGGCGGTGGATATTTGAAAATCCTTCTAATTAATTTAAGGATTCATTTGTTTTGCAAGAATTATGGCAAATATTGAAAAGCCCAAATTCCACATCCTCGAAGTGAGTGGAAATAATTATCTATCCTGGTGCCTTGACATGGAAATGCACCTCCAAGGGCAAGATCTTGCTAACGCAATTACAGAAGACGGAACCTCAAATGCAAAAGATAAAGCAAATGCACTGATTTTTATTCGTCGTCATTTGCATGAGAGCCTGCAGACTCAATATTTATCCGTTCGAGACCCTCAAACCTTGTGGAAGAGGTTGAAGGATAGGTATGATCATACTAAGACTGTTATCCTTCCTCAAGCACAATATGACTGGCAAAATCTCAGACTACAAGATTTTAAATCAGTGTCTGACTATAACTCCGCTTTATTTGATATTGTTTCTCGGCTTGAGTTATGCGGTATCAAGCTCACTGATGCGGAACTGTTAGAGAAAACTTTCTCCACCTTCCATGCTTCGAATATTGTATTGCAACAGCAATACCGGCAACGTCAATTTGCCACATACTCTGATTTAATTTCTGTGCTCCTCACTGCTGAGCAAACTAATGAATTGCTGCTCAAAAATCATGATCTTAGACCTGCTGGCTCAAAAGCATTGCCTGAAGCACATGCAAACTCTGAGAAAATTATTGGCCATTTTAAAGGCTACAAGCGCAGGCAAGAATATAATCCCGAAGGGGTGGCAGAAAATTTAACCGCCCTAGGAAATCTAACTTTGGCCCGAATCATGACAAAGAAAAGAAGCCAAAGAAGGTGACTAATGAAAGTATTTGCCATCGTTGTGGCATGACTGGGCACTGGTCACGTACTTGTCGTACGCCAAAGCACTTTGTTGATCTATACCTAGGCATCTTTAAAAAATACGGGCAAACGTGGTGAATCTCACGCCATTGAAATTAATCCTACTGCCATAACCACTGTTGAAGCCAACAATATCTCTGTTGGTGGGACTCCTCTTGCTCCTGAAGTAGCAAATGCATCCCTGGATGTCTCTGATTTCTTTGAGGACCTTTGATTACTTTGATGAAGCATCAGACTGGTGGATGACATCTTTGATTTCGAATTTTATGATTCTAATAATTTCTTTTCTAGTTGTTTTTTCTTTAAATGTATTACCTTTTATTGTTCTTTAATATGGTTATGCAATGAAATGCTTATGAACTTGATATAATATTTATTATTTTGAAATTTTATTTGACCCTATAACTAATATGAAAATTTTATGATACTTGACACCTGAAGTTGTCAACATAAATGCAAATGGAAAACACCGAGAAAAAGGAAGATGTTTGTTTGCTTGATAGTGCATCAACGCATACCATATTTCGTAGTAGACACTTTTTTCTCGAGTATGACATTACGTAAGACACATGTCCATACAATATCTGGTCCTATTCCGATTATTGATGGTTTCGGGAATGCCACAATTGTTTTGCCAAAAGGTACCATCCTACATATTGAGAATGCATTTCTAAGCAGTAGATCAAAAAGGAATCTACTTAGCTTCAAAGATGTACTGTCCGTAATGGGTACCATGTTGAGACTATTTATGAGTAAAATAAAGAATATATTGGCATTATCTCTTATAAGATGGGCCTGAAGACCATCCATGAGAAGCTAGAAGCTTCTTCTATGGGTTTGTATTGTGTCATGATCAAGGCCGTTGAAACCTACTCCACCATATCTTAGAGATTGGTAAATCCTGATCAGTTTGGATTATGGCATGATCACCTTGGTCACCCTGGCGCTTCAATGATGCGTAGAATAATCCAGAATATAAAAGGGCACCCTTTAAAGGATACAAAGGTATTGTTGTCCAAAGATTATAATTGTGAAGCTTGTTCACAAGGAAAACTCATTATCAAACCTTCTATAACAAAGGTTGATCTTGAATCCCCTTTATTCCTGCAAAGAATTCAGGGTGATATTTGTGGACCAATACAACCACCAAGTGGACCATTTCGATATTTTATGGTACTAGTGGATGCATCCTGTAGATGGTCCCATGTTTGTCTATTATCTACGCATAATGTCACCTTTGCACGTTACTTTGCGCAGATTATAAAGCTTCGGGCACAATTCCCTGATTATCCAATTAAAGGTATAAGGATGGATATGCTGGTGAATTTACATTAAAGAGTTTTTGATACTATTGTTGCTCACTCGGAATTCGAGGTTGAGCACCGGTCGCATATGTTCATACTCAAAGTAGGATTGGCAGAATGCCTTGATTAAACATATAAAAACTGCATTGCCCGCACTCTATTATTGAGAACGAATCTCAACGATACAGAATGGGGTCATGCCGTTCTGCATGTGGCTTGCCCTAATAAGATTGGGGCCCCGCCCGCCCCCTAAAAAAAATTGCTATTCTTGAAGGATTCCAGACCTGGATTAGACCGCATGAAACCGATGGGACCTCCTGGCACTCCAACGGACATTAGAAACATTTCCTTAAAATCATCAA
>JAREIK010004432.1:0-29673 GCA_029783825.1 Sapria himalayana
TAAAAAAATAGAAAGACATATAAATAGAAAGATAAATAGTTATATAGGTAGATTGATAGATGGATTGATAGACAAAGATAGACATAGTAATCACCAAGATTGATAGAAAAAAATAGCTAGATAGTCGATAGATAGATAAACATATAGAAGAAGATAGATAGGATAGATAGATAGATAGAAATTATAGAAGTGGATTGAAAGATAGATTCATAAACCAAATAGATAGAGAGATAGATATATAAATTTCTTGATATATTAATTGACATATCGAATGTTAGATTAATTGATAGATAGATTATTAGACATATTTATTGACAAATTGATTTGAAATATAGATAGAAATATTGAGAGAGATTATATGAAAGATAGATAGATAAACAAATACATAGACAAATAGAGATAGTTGGATAGACAGATAGATATATAGATATACAGAAAGATAGATAGATAGATAGATAGATAGATAGATAGATAGATAGACAAAAAATTACATAGATAGATAAATAGATTAAAAGGCATATTGATAGATAAAAATATAGATAGATTGATAGGCATATTGATAAATAGATTGATAAACAAATTGATAAACAAATAGATAGACAGATTGATTGAATGATTGTTATACAAATTAATAGATAGAATGATTGATACATTGATTTACAGCTTCATAGATAGTTTTATAAAAAGATAATTAGAAAGATTGATAGGCATATAGATAGACAAATTGATACACAGAATATATAGACAGATATATACATAGAAAGATAGTAAAAAAGATTGATAGGTTGATAGACAAATTGATAGACTAATTGATAGGCAGATAGATAGATTGATTGATTGACAAATTGATAGAGAGATTGATAGAAAGATAGATAGACAGTTAGAATGGTAGATAGAGAGTTAGTTAGATTGATAGAAATATAGACTAATAGATATACAAATAGATAGAGAGTTAGATCGGCAGATAGATAAATAGATAACTATATAGATCGATAGACAAATCGAGAGTTAGCTAGATAGATATCTAGATAAACATATAAATAGATAGATAGATAGACAAATAGATAAATAGATATATAGAAATATAGATAGAGAGATAGATATATAGATAGTTTATATATAAATAGTTTATATATAGATTGATATATATATATATACAGATATAAAAATAGTTAGATAGAAAGATAGACAAATTGATTGAAAGATAGATAGAAAGATAGACATATAGATTGAAAGAAAGAAAGACACATTTAAGATAGACAAATAAACAGACAGATAGATAGAAAGATAGACAAATAGATAGACAGATAGATATATAGATAGAAATATAGATAGATAGATAGATATATAGATAAATATGTTAGATAGCCAGATAAATAGACATATTGATAGATAGATGGACATACAGACAAAAAGATTGATAGTCAAATAGACAGATAGACTTTTAGAAAAATAAATAGATAGATGGATGGATATACAAATAGATAAATAGATGGATAGATAAATAGAGAGATAGTTATGCAGATTGAAAAACAGACATTCAGGTAGGTAGATATTCAAGTAGGTAGGTAGATAGAGTAATAGACAAAAAGATGTATAAATATACATATAGATAGAGAAACAAATAAAAAGATAGATAGATAGACAAATAGATAGACAAATAGATAGATAAATATATATACAATTCTATAGATAGATTAATAGAAAGATTGATAGAAAGTTATATAGATTGATTGATAGATTGATTGAAAAATAAATTGATAAATAGATAGATAGATAGTTAGTTAGACAAATAGATAGAAAGATAGATAGAAAAATAGTTAGACAATAGTTAAATAAAAATATAGATAGATAGATATACATGTAGATAGATAGACAAATAGATAGATAGATTGATTGATTGATAGAGTGAAAGATAGATAGACTAATACATAATTAGAATGATAGAAAGATTGATAGAAAAATTGATAAATATATTGAGAGAAAGTGAGATAGAGAGATAAATAGAGACATAGATAGTCTAATAGATCGATAAATTATTACAACAATAAATAGATCGAAAGATAGATAGATAGATAATTAAGTATACATATAGATAGACTGATAGATAGATAGATATACATATAAATATATAGTTAGATAGATAATATATATATATATATATATATATATATATATATAGATATATAGTAAGATAGATAAACATATAGATAGAAAGATATATAGATAGATAGATAGACATATAGATAGAAAAATGATTAGGTAGATAGATAAATAGATTGATAGATAAATTAATTGACAAATTGATTGATAAATTGATAAACAGATAGATAAACAAATAGATAGATAGATATATTGATAAATAGACAGATAGATTAGCATATAGATAAACATACAAATAGATAAATAGATAGATAGATAGTTAGATAGATAGATAGATAGATAGACAGATAGATAGATACACATAAATATACAAAAAGAAAGAAAGATAGGTAAATAGATAAATAGACAGAAAGATAGAAATATAGACAGATAGATTGATATAGAGATAGATAGAAGGATATATAGAAAGATAGATAGACAAATAGATATATGAAAAGATAGACATATAGATAGAATCATACAAAGATAGATAGAAAGATAGATAGACACATACATAAACAGATGGATAGACAGATATACAGATACATAAATTGAAATTTAGACTGAGATATATATATAATTAGATAGAGAGATTGATAGATAGATTCATAGACAGATAAATAGAATGATAGTTAAATATACAGATTGACAAATTGATAAACCGATTGATAGATAGATGGATAAAATTATTGATATATTGATAGATAGATAGATAGATAGTTTGATGTATAGATAGAAAGACAGATATATAGATAAATAGTTATATAGATCAAAAAAATATTAAAAAAATAGAAAGATAGATAGATAAATAGACCTATAGAAAGAAAGATAGATAGATAGAATTATAAATAGATAGATAGATATATAGATTGAAAGATAAAAAGCTAGATACATAGTTAGATAGATAAATTACTAGATAAAAAGATGTATAGAAAAATAAATAAAAAAATAGAAAGATATTTAGACAGATAAATATAAAGATAGATAGGCAAATAGTTAAATAGATAAATATATAGATAAAAATTTGACAGATAAATAAATAAATAGATATATAGATAGATAGGTAGATAAACAAATAGATTGTTAGATTGATAGATAGATTGATAGATATATACAAAATTGATAGATATATACAAAATTGATAGATATATAGATTTATAGATAGATAAATTGACATATTGATAAATAGATTAATAGATAGTTTGATATATAGATCGATAGGCAGACAAATCGATAAATTGATAGATTGATAGATAGATTGATAGATAGATGGATAGATAGATTGATTGATTGATTGACAGATGATAGGTAGATTGATGGATAGATTGATGGATAGATTGATAGATTGATTGACTGATAGATAGAAAGATAGAAAGAAAGAAAGAAAAACATATAGATAAATAGATAAACAGTTAGATTGGCAGATAGATAGACAAATATATATATATATGTAGTTGTATAGATAGTATGATAGATAGATAGATAGATAGACACAAACAGATAGATAGATAGTTTACTAGACACAGAGACATATAGATGGATAGATAGATAAACAGATAGATAGATAGTGAAAATATATATATATAGATATAGGCATATAGACAGACAGATAGATAGATAGATAGATAGATATATAGATAGTTAGATAAATAGATAGACAAATAGAAATATTGATAGATAGACAAACAGATAGATAGACATATAGAAAGATAGATAGATAGATAAATAAACAGATTGATATATAAAGTGATAGATAGATCGAAAAATAGGCAGATAGATAGCTAGACATATAGATTGATTGATTGATTGACATATAGACAAATATGTAGAAATATATATAAAAAGATAGAATTAAAGATATATAGATAGCCAGATAGATAAATAGATAGATAGATATAAAGATAAATAGATATGCAAAAAGAGAGATAGATTAATATATAGAAAGATAGATAGACAGAAAGAAGATAGATAGATAGATAGGCAGATAGAAAAATAGAGAGATAGAGACAGACAAATAGACAAATCAATAGAGAGGTAGATAGGTAGATATAAAAATAGATAGATATACAATAGTAAGAGTAGTAGATAGGTAGATATGAAAATAGATACATAGATAAATAGATAGATAGTTAGAGAGACAAATAGACAAATAGATATATTGGCAGATAGATATATAGATAGATAGATAGCTATATAGATAGGCAAATAGATAGATAGATAGATAGACATATAGACAAATAGATACATAGATAGATAAACTTATATACTAATAGATTAATAGACTAATAGATATAAGGATAGTTAGAAAGATAGATTGATAGATTGATAAATAAATAGATAGATAAACACATAGTTATACAGTTAGATAGATAGATAGACAAATAAATACATAAAAAGATAGATAGATAGATAGATAGAGAAATGGACAAATATACATATAGGCTAATAGGCAGAAAGAGAAATGAATAGATAGAAAGATAAGATAGATAGACAGATAGTCATATAGACATATAAACAAATAGATAGATATGCAGATAGATAGATAAATAGATACATAGATAAATAGATAGTCAGATAGATATATATATATATATATATATATAGATATATTAGCTAATAGACTCATAGATAGAAAGATTTATTGATATAAAGATAGTTAGATAGATATCGAGTTAAATAGATAATTAGTTAGATAGATAGATGGGTAGATAGTTAGATAGATTGATAGATTAATAGATAAATACATAGATAGATAGACAGACAGACAGATAGATAGATAGATAGATAGACAGAAATTTACACATATAGATAGATAGACATATAAATAGATAAATAGATAGACATATAAATAGATAAATAGATAGACAGAGAGATATATAAACACATAGAAATATAGATTGATAAATAGACAGATAGATAGATAGAAAGATAGACAAATAGATATATAGATAGATATATAGACATATAGAGATATATATATATATATATATATATATATATATATATACAGTTTGATAAACATATAAACAAATAGAAATATATACACATAAATAGAAAGACAGATAGATAGATAGATAGATAAACATATAAACAAATTAATAGATATAAAGATAGATAAAAAGACACATAATTAATAGAAACATGGATAGATAGATTAATAGTCTGATAAATTGATTGATAGATAGACATGTAGATAAATAGATAGAGAGAAAGAGAGATTGGTAGATTGTATATACATAGATAGATAGATAGATAGCCCAATAGAGTGAAAGTTAATATATTGAAAGAAAGATAGACATATACACAGAAAGACAGATAGACAGATATATCGAAAGACAAATTGATAGTTAGATAGATAGTAAGATAGATAGAAAAATATATAAATATACATATTAATAGATAGAAAAACAAATATTTAGATGGATAGATAGATAGACAAATAGACAAATATATAAAAATAAAGATAGACAAATAGATAGATATATAGGCAAATAGATAGATAGATAGATAGGTAGACAAATAGATAGATAGATAGACAAATAGGTAGATAGGTAGATAGAAGGATATACATATATATATATATATATAGTTAGATAGATAATTAGATTGGCAAATAAACAGATTGGAAAATAGATAGATACACATATAAACATATAGAAAGATTGATAGATAGGCTGATAGATAGAAACATGGTTAGATAATTAAATAGATAGGTAGATAGATAGATAGATAAATATTTAGATAGATAGATAGAAAAATAGGCAAATATATAGAAAGAAAGATAGCCAAATTGATTGATAGATAGGTAAATAGATAGATAGATAGATAGGCAAATAGATAGATAGAGAGATAAGCAAATAGAGAGATAGATTGCTAGACAAATAGGTAGATAGGTAGATAGACAGATGGACAGATAGATAGATATATAGTTAGATATATAATTAGATAGATAAATAAATAGATTGGCAGATAGACAGAAATACATATAAACATATAGATAGATTGATTGATTTATAGATAGAAACATAGTTAGATATTTAGATAAATAGGCAGATAGGTAGACAAATAGACAGAAAGATACATAAATATATAGATAAGTAGATAGATATATAGATAGACAAATAGAAATATTTGCAAATAGATAGATAGGCAGAAAGAGAGTGAGAAAGATTGATAGATAGATAGATACAAAGACATATAGATAGATTGATAGATTAATTTATACATATATAAATAGAAAGATAGATAGCTAAAGAGATAGATAAATATATAATAGATAGATAGATAGATATATTGACAAATAGACAAATATTTTAATTGATAGCTAGATATATATATATAGATTGATAAAAAGATAGGCTTATATAGTGATAAATAATTAGACAAATAGATAGATAGATAGATAGATAGAAATATTTATAGTTTCATTGGCAGATAAATAAATAGACAGATATATAGATAAATAGTTAGACAAATAGATGGATAGATAGATAGACATATAAAAAGGTAGATACATAGAAAAATAGACATATTGACATATATAAAGATGAATATACAAAAATTTAAACTATTACATAGATAGATATATAAATAGATAAAGATATATAGGTTTACAAATAGATAGATATATAGATAGATAGATTGATTGATATACAGTTAGATAGATGGACCGATAGATAGATAGATAGATAGACCGATAGATAGATAGATAATTAGATGGATAAATAGATAGATAGAAAGATAGACATATAGATAGATAGATAGATAAATAGTGAGATAGTTAGATAGCTAAATAGATAGAAAGATACACTACAAAAAAATTATTGATTTAGCTAGGGAATTGTAGCTAGGGATCAATCCCTAGCCAAATTGTGAGGTATTAGCTAGTGAATAGCAATAGATTTATGTTTTTCATTAAAATAAATATTTAAAACAAATTAGCCATAGATTAGAGATGGATTAGCGATGGAATAATTTTGTAATTCCGCATCAGAAAAAAGTGGGGAATTTAGTATCGGATTAGCAACGGAATATTTTCATAAATTCCGCTCAAGAAAAGTGAGAAATATAGTGATGGAATTAGCGATGAAATTTCCCTAGCTAATAAAATCCGAAATTTAGCGACGAATTTAGTGATAGAATTTCCTAGCTAATTAAATCTGGAATTAGCGATGGATTTAGCAACAGAATTTCTCTTCCTAATAAAATGCCAATTTTAGCAATAGATTTAGCGATGGAATTTCCATAGCCATTAAAATATGGAATTTAGCGATGGATTTAGCGATGGAATTTCCCTACCTAATAAAATTGTTAATTTAGTGACGGATTTGACGTTAAAATTTCCCTATCTATTAAAATCTAGAAATTAGCGATGAATTTAGCAATGAAATTTCTCTAGCTAATAAAATCTAGAAATTAGCGATAGATTTAGTGACGGAATTTCCCTAGCTATTAAAATCTGAAATTTACCTATGGATTTAGCGATAGAATTTTCCTAGCTAATTACTTCCATAACATAGCGAAAGATTTCATCTACGGAGTTCCCTAGCTAATTACATCCGTAACATAGCGACAGATTTCATCTATGGAGTTCCCTAGCTAATTACACACTTAACATAGTGATCCCTTTTAGTGACGTAATTTCCCTAGCTAATTACATCCCAAAAATATAGCTACAGGATTTAGCGATGAAATTTCCCTTTCTAATTATATATTAATATAGCCATGGATTTTATTGACGAAACTTCCCTAGCCAAATACTTCCTGAATATACTGACTGATTTTAGTGACGTAACTTCACTAACTAATAAAATCCGAATTATATCGACAGATTTAGCAAGGGAACTTCTCTAGCTAATTAAATCCGAAATATACTGACGGATTTAGTGACTGAAATTCCCTAGCTAATTAAATCCAAAACATAGCGACGAAATTTTCCTAGCCAATATTTAATTATTTAATTTTTTGTAATTTATTATTAGTCTTAAAATTTTATTTAATTTTGTTTATTAAATTATGTTAATGGTCTATAGATGAGCGATCCTTGAGAGTTATATTCTCCTCATAAAATCATAAAAAAAATGATATTATAAATAAATAATTTAAAAAATATAAAAATACAAAAAAATTATATTAATAAGGACTAACATATCTATTTTTATGATGTATTAATTTTTTAAAAAGTATACATAAAATTTTTCTAAAATTTTTAATTAAGAAACATAAAAATTTGTATTAAAGTAATATTAAATAATTAATTCAATAAGTATAATAATTTATTTCGATATATAAAAAATTAAATTAACATACTTTAAAATTTCTACTAATATAAATGTAAATTAATTCAATGTATGATAAAATATATAATATTTTCAAAAATATCTGAATTGACGAATAAACTAGTAAATATTATTATGATTAATAGTATAATAAAATTTTATGATTATAGGAAACATTTAAAAAATATAATTAATACAAAATTTGAAATTTTTGAAATATAATAAAAATATAAGTTTTTTCATTAGAGTTAAAAGAAAATAATTTAATATTAAAAAATAAATACATATATGTTTGCCCCAACTAAAATTTATAAGAATTAAATAATTAAGTAATATTTTTTCTATTAGCTTTTAGCATTCGGTCTTTATTAAAATAATTAATATAACTTTTTTTAATTATCTTATCACTTTAAGTAATTTTTTGAATTTTAAAAATTATAATTGTATCAAATAATATGAAATTTTATTTTTTTTAAAATTATTACATATTATCTTCATAAAAATTAATATGATGAATTCTTAAAAATTTATTACCATAAAATATAAATTTTTATATATTTTTTAACATAAAGAGTATTTTATAACACCTAAGATAGTGACTAGAGGGCAAATCATCTTTTCATGTATACATTATAATATGAAATTTGTTAATTTTGTAGCTATTTGATATTTTTTTTATAAGGCTAAACATATATTTTATTAAATTATTTATATATTTATTATTTAATTAATATTATAATAAAAAATTGTAAGGTGTATATTTTTAATTTATACCTTGCTACACACACATTAATTTATTTAAAAAAATTTTGATAGTAAATAAAATAAATGAGTCTTTTTGTATTATATATATATATGTATATATATATATATATATATATATATATTCTATATTATTTATTTAATGTTTTTATAATTAAAAATAAAAATATTTTGGAAATATATATAATTTGTTTATTTTGGAAATATATTTAATGTTTATTTTGTCCTCTAATTATACTTATTGTGATACATACCTAATGCATTTGTGTTGTGTTGGGCAGTATGTATGCTAATATAAACTTAATTTAATTATACTTTTTTTAATACATATTATGTTAATTTAATTATACTTTTTTTAAATACATATTCTATTAATTTAATTATACTTGGATTGCTTATATAAACTTAATCGTATAACACAAAATGGGTGTTTTGTGTTGGGTAGTGTGTATTTAACACATAAATATATAAGTGTATTTTATTATATTTATAACTATAAAAATAGTTTACATAAGCATAACTATATATAAATATAAAAACATATATTTAATATATATATATATATATATATCTATCTATCTATCATAATTTTATATATGATACATTCAATATAGATGTCGTGTATTTCAGATATAATTAGTATTATACATATAACATTATATACATATTTTACACAAATAAAGATATATTGACTTTATGATCGGATTTTAATAATGTATATTTGAAATTTGCAAGTTATCATTAAAAAATACGCCTCTAATAAATTTGCATTATGAAAATATCTATTATTCCATAATACCTTGCTTACCCAATAAGTATAATTATATTAATATTTGTAAACTATATTTTACACATGGCTTTATGTATAAGGAAAAACACATGCTCTTATAAAAATGTAAGAGTGTATTTAATATTTGTAAATTTAAAGTATAGTCACATTAATATCTGTTAATGTCAAATTAATATCTGTAAATATTTATTGACCAGTTTTTAATTAGTTAAAATAAAAATGTAATAGGCTTTATGTATACTGATACTAATTTAAAAGACATTTAAAGACATTTATATATTTGACTATATCTTAATTACTATGTTTAATAAAATGCCGCATAGGCTCCCTTATAAATACCCTAGCATTGACTATCAATATGATTCATACTGGATTAAAATATATAAGATATCCATCTCATTTGACATACATTATTTTCTACATGAATTGATGCCGATGACTTTTTGATGGGTTTGAGAAGTTCCAACTATATGGATGAGTAGATCTCACATATTTTATCACCGCTATAGCCATTAACTCATAAATTGTATACCCATGGACTTGATACTGTTTACTTATTGTAAGCTAACCATAGAATTGTTTACTTGAGTAAACTCTATAAACTATTTACTTATTGTAAGCTTAGATAATGAAGAAACTTTGATAATTAATTCAAATAATCAATATCTATGAAATGATAATCCAGATTCATAGAGTTAACTTTATTACTTGTTAAACTCATATACTTGTGATATATATTACCATGCTATAAAATAACTAACACTTACATTGATTTTTGTAGTGTCTTATCTCTCTATAATTTCAATACTTAATGATCTTTGAACTATTATAATTACAATGATTCTTAGATTTAGACCTCTTGTTTTTTGATTTGCTTTGACATTTTCTCTTGGTTGAATTTCTTACAATTAACTTTGTATATAATTCTAAAAAGGTTGATATTTCACTTGTCTATCTTTATTGAATCTCCTTGCTTAGAATTAGATCATGAACATCATCAAATTTCAATTTATTAGTTCTTGATGAACTATGCACAACTATAATTGTAATACATTAATTTTTGATATAGAACATAGAAGTATCAATACACATACTTCATCATCGACTTTAATACCAAACAAACTTAATTGGGTTGTGATTGTGTTGACTTCATTGAGTTGTTGGGTCATTGATGTGCTTTCTGTCAACTTCAGATTGAAAAAACACCTCATCATGTGCACTTTTGTAGCATCAATTAGTTTTCGTATATACTAGCAAGAGCCATCGTAAGCCTTACTATGCTCTTCTCATTTTTTATATTGAAATTAAGTTGGTAAGATATCATATTTCAGATGAATTCAAGTGCTAGTATGTGCTCTTCTTTCTTCATAGACTCTATCATCTTTCTCAGAAAGGGTTGATATGGATTTTTCTAGTATATATAATCTTCCATCTATATTTTCTAGAATCCAAATTTTCTTCCATAAATTTTTTTTATTTTAACTTTTCCTTCATATGTAGTCATTACTATCTACAAAATATGAATTCTTCTAGACAATTCTTGCAAAACACTATGTATGAGAATTGAGAACACCTCTTTTGACATGCTGATATTGTCTGCAAAATTTTTACTATTTATTAAATTCATTATTATCATCAATAGTAACTTCGCCCAATGGTGCATCATAATGCACAACCTAAACCTCCAATACCAATTGTTGAAAATAACTTGATTTCCTATTTGTTAGATAGACATTTAGATAAACTAAGAAATATAAAGGTAAACAGATAGAATGATTGATAGATAGATGATAGATATATAAATATAAATATATATATAAAGATTGACAAATAGGCTCATAAATAGAAAGACAGTTAGATAGTTAGAAAGATAGAAAAATTGAAAGAATATATATAGATTAATTGATAGATATAATAGTTAGATAGTTACATAGATATATAGATTGACATATAAACATTTCGACATAAAATAGATAGATATAAGGATAAACATATAGACAAACATATAGATAAACACATAGATAGATACATAGATATACAAATAGATAGAAAGATATAATGATAGTGAGATTGATAGATAGACTAATAGACTAATAAACTGATAGACTAATATACTGATAGATTGATAGAGAGGTAGATAGACTGATAGACAGATAGACAGATAGACAGATAGACAGATAGATAAATTAATAATTAGAAAGACAAATAGATAGATAGATAGGTAGGTAGAAAGCTATATAGATAGATAGATAGATATAAATATAGATAGATAGATAGATAGACAGATAAATAGATGTATAGAAAGATAGATAGATAAATAGATAGATATATTATAGATAGACCGATAGATAGATTAATTGATAGAAAGATTGATTGATTGACATATGAATAGATAGATAAATAGATATTTAGAAAAGGTATATAGATAGAGAGATAAATAGTCATATATATAGACAGATATATAGATAGATTATTAGATAGATAGATAGACAAATAGATATAAATATAGATAGATAGATAGATAGATATAAAGAGAGATTAATATACATATTAATAGAAAGATAGATAGACATATTGATAGATAGATAGATAGATTGATTGATTTATATGTAGATTGATATACAAATTTTATTGACAGAATGATCGACAAATTGATAGAGAGATTGATAGACTATTTGATGGACAGATTGATAGATATAATGATAGATAGATAAATATACAGACAAACTAATTGAGAGATAGATACATACCTACAAAGATAAGATAGATAGATAAATAGATAGACAGACTGATTGATTCGGTGATATATAGATAGATAGATATATAGATAGACAGACAGACAGATAAATAGATAGACAGACAAATAGATAGATAGATAGATAGATATATCAATAGATAGTTAGATAAACAAATATATAGATAAATAGATACATAGATATATAGATAGACATATATTAAGACAAATAGATAGACAAATAGATATATATATATATATATACACACACTAATAGATAAATAGATTGATAGATAGATAGATAAATATATAGACTTATTGATTGATTGACAGATAGATATATAGATAGATAATTAGATAGATAGATAGATATATAGATAGATAGATATATAGATAGATAGTTAGATAAACAAATATATAGAAAAATAGATAGATATTATATAGATAGATAAATATATAGACATATAGTTAGATAGATTGATAGACACATAGATATATAGATAGATATATATACAAATAGATAGATAGATAGATAAATAGATAGATAGATAGATATATAGATAGATAAATAGATAGATAGAGACATAGATAAAAAAATTGATAGATATATAGATAGATAGATAGATAGATAAATAGATATATTGATAGATATATAGACAGATAGATTGATTGACAGATAGATAGATATATAGACATATAGATAGAGAGATAGATTGATAGATAGATTGATAGATTGATAGACAGAAAGATAGATATATAGATAAGTAGATAGATAGATAGATAGATAATGAGATAGACATATAAATAGATAGATATGTATATTGATATGTAGATAGATTGATAATAGATAGATTGATAGATATATAGATAGAAAGATAAATAGAATGATAGACATATAGATAGACAAATTAATAGACAAAATAATAGATAGATTAATAGATTGATTGATATATAGATTAAAGAAGATTGATATACAAATTGATAGAGAGATTGTTAGACAGATTGAAAGATAAATTGAATGATAGATAGATAGACAGATAGATAGACAAATTGATAAAAATATAGATAGACAGATAGAAAGATTGATATATAGAAAGATTATTAGACAAATAGATTGACAAATAGATTGAAAGATAGATAGAAAAATAGATAGATAAAAATATATTCGGATATATAGACATATAAATAGACAGAAAGATATACTAATAAATAAACAGATATATAAATAGAAAGATAGACAGACATTTAGATAGAAAGAAAGATAGATAGATAGATAGATAGATAGATCGATAGATAGATAGATAGATAGATAAAAAAATAGATACATAGATAGATAGATAGATAGATAGACAGACTGATATACAAATATATAGAAAAATATAAAGAAAGATTAATAGATGAATAGACAGATAGATAGTCAGATTGATAATTTGTTTGAAAGTTAGATTGATAGACAGATTGATATATAGTTTGATAGCCAAATTGATACACAGATTAATAGACAGATTGGTAAATATATTGAAAGATAGATATATTGATAGAATTATAAATAGATAGATATATAAATAGACATTTAGATAAATAGATAGATAGACAGATAGATGGAAAATAAATATATATATATAGAAAGATAGATAGATTGATTGATTGATAAATAGATAGGTAAAAAGATAGAAAGATAGATAGATAGATAGATAAACATATAAATATACAAATAGATTGAAAGATAGATTGATAGATAGATAGTCAGCTAAATAAACACATAGACATATAGATAGATAAATTGATTGATTGATTGATAAATAGATAGATAGATAGTAATATGGAAATATAGACAAATAGACATAAAGATTGTTATATAGATAGATTGATTAATTGATTGATAGGAAGATAGGTAGTCAAATAGACAAATAGACAGATAGTAATATGGAAATATAGACATATAGATAAATAGATAGGTATATAGATAGATAGATTGATAGATAGATTGATAGATAGTCAGATAGACAAATAGACATATAGATAAATAGACAGATAGACAGATAGATAGATACATAGATAGATAAATAGAAAGATAGATATAGATAGATAGCCAGAAACATAGACATATAGATATACAGATTAATAGACATAATAATAGACATATTTATAGATAGATTGATAGAGAGATTGATAGACAGCTTGATAGACATATTTATAAATAGATTGATAGGTAGAATGTAAGACTGATTGAAAGAACAATAGATAGATAGATAGATAGTCAAATTGATAAAATAGTAGATAGACCGATAATATTGGGAGATAAATAGATAGATTATTATTCAAATAGATTGATAGATATATTGATAGATAGATTTAAAATAGATAGATAGATAGATTTAAAAATAGATAGATAGATAGATAGATATATAGTCATATAGATAGACATATAGATATATTGAAAAATAAATAGAATGATAGACGGATAAATATACTAATAGATAGACTGAAAGATAGACAGACACAAAGATAGATAGATAAATAGACAGATAGATAGATAAAAAGATTGTTAGAATGATGGATAGATAGATAGATAATATATATATATATATATATATATAGATAGATAGATAGATAGAAACATAGATAGCCAAATCGATAGGCAAATATATAAATAGATTAAAAATTAGATAAGCAAATAGATAGTCAGACTGATAATTAGATTTAAAGAAAGATTGAGAGACATATTTATAACCAAATTGATAGCCAAATTGATATACACATTGATAGGCAAATGGGTAGACAAATCGGTAGATAGATTGTTATATATATTTTTATACAGAAATATAAACATATGGATAGTCATTTATATAGATATATAGACAGATAGTACAAAATAGATAGATAGATAGATATAAAGATAGACAGAAATATAGATAGAAAAATAGACCGATAGATATATAGATAGATAAAAGGATTGAGATAAGGATAGACAAAAAAATAGACTGATAGATAGATAGATAAATAGATACATAGAAAAAAAGATAGATAGATATATTGATTGATAAATAGATAGATAGACAAGATAAAGATAGACAAATAGTTAGATAGACAGACAAAAAGACAAATAGATAGTAAGATAGACATATAGATTAATATGTAGATAGACAAAAGATAGATATACAAATATTTATATAGATAGATAGATAGAAAGACAAATAAATAAATAGATAGAAAACTTGTTATACAGATAGATAGATAGATAGACAGACAGACATATAGATAGATATATTAATAGATAGATAGATAAAGAAATTGATATGCAGATAGATAGATAGATTGTTAAACAGATAGATAGACAAATAGATAAACATATAGATAGAAAGATACACAAATAGAAATATAGACAGATAGATCGAGTGATAGACAAATAGATAGATATACATATAAAGAAACAGATATATAGATTGATAGACAAACAAAGAGATAAATAAATAGACAAAAATTATATAGATAGCTAGACATATAGATAGATATGCAGATAGATAGATACATAGACATATATACATACAAATAGATGATCAGATAGACAAAGCAATAGATAGAGAGAGAGAGAGATAGACAGATAGATAGACTGACAGATAGTTAGAAAAATAGACTGACAAATACATATATAGATAGATTGATACACATATAGACACACAGATAGATAGACAGATATATTTATATACATTCAAATAGATAGTTAGATAGACAAATAGATACATAGATAGATAGATAGTAAGATATATAGATAGAGAGACAAATATACTAATAAATAGATAGATAGACTGATATATAGATATATAGATATATATATAGATAGAGAGACAAATATACTAATAAATAGATAGATAGACTGATATATAGATATATAGATATATATATAGATATATATATAGTTTGAAAGATAGATTGATAGATAGAAGATAGATAGATAGACATAATGATACATAAATAGTTAGATCGATAGATAGTCAGATACATAAATAGGTAGATATACAAATAGATAGAATGATAGATAGATAGATAGACAGATCAGATAGATATACAAATAGATAGATAGATTATTAAATAGATAGATACATAGACATAAAGATAGACAAATAGATAGATATATAGCTAGTTAGATTAATAAGCATAAAGATAGACTTATATATGATAGATAGATAGGCAGATAGATAAACATATAGATTGATACATAAATAGATAGATTGATTGATTGATATATAGACAAATAGACAAATAGATAGATAGATAATTAGATAGATAGATAGATTAACAATTAATGAAACAGATAGGTAGACAGATAGATAGATAATTAGATAAATAGATACCTAGATAGACAAATAAATAACATACATATTGATTAACAAATATACAGACAAATAAATAGACTGTTAAATAAATAGATAGATAGATAAATATATATATAGATAGATATATAGATATATAGAAATATAGAAAAATAGGTAGATTATTAGACACACAGATTGATTGATTGATTGATTGAGTGATTGATAGTTACAGAGATATATAGACAGATTGATAAATTGATTGATAGAAAGATAGATAGACAAATAAATCAGCACATAGATAAATACAAAGATAGAAATATAGACAGATATATAGACAGATAGATAGATAGACTGACCAATAGACATACAAATAGTAAGATAGATAGACTGACCAATAGACATACAAATAGTAAGTTAGATTGACTAATAGGTAGACAGATAGAAAGATAGATAAACATATAGATAGATAGATAGAAATATAGATAGATTTATAGAGAGATAGATAGATATATATATACAAATAGATACAAAGATTGATAATTTGATTGCTATATTGATTGATAGACATAATGATATGCATATTGATAGACAAATTGATTGGTAGATTGATATATAGATTGATAGACAAATAGTTAGATAGATTGATAGACAAATATATAGATAAATAATTAGAGAGATAGAAAGACATATAGATAGGCAGATAAAGAGATATGGATATTGAGATATAGATAGATAGATAGAAATATAGAAAGATATATAGATAGACATACAGATAGATAGATTAAAAGATATAGAAATTCATAAACAAATAGATAGATAGATAGTTAGATAGTCAGATCGAGAGATAGATAGAAATATAAATAGATAGATATATTGATAGACAGATAGAGAGGTAGATATACTGACAGATAGAAAAATAGGTAGAAATACATACATATATATATATATATATATATAGACAGATAGATAGACAGATAGATAAATAGACAAATTGACACACATATAGACATATAATTAGACATACAGATAGATAGATAGATAGATAATTAGTCCGATTATTATACAGATAGATAGACATATAGATTGAATTATTGATTGATTGATTGATTGACATATTGATAATTTGATTAAAAACTAGATATAAAAAAAGATGAATTGATAGATAGAAAAATAAATAGACAGCAGATATACAAAAAGATAGACTGGCAGATCGATAGACATACAAATAGATAGATAGATAGCTAGATAGACAGATAGACAGACAGATAGACAGACAGATTGATTGATACATAGACATATACATAGACATATACATAGATAGATAAATAGAAAAATATATAGATAGATAGATAGATAAAAAGGTAGATAATTAGATTGATAGAAAGATTGATAAACAGATTAATATATAGATTCATAGATAAATTGATAGATAGTTTGATATACAAATTGAAAGACAAATAATAGACATATTGATAGACATATATATAGATAAATAGATAGATAGATAGATAGATAATTAGACTTATAGATAGATAGATAGATAGATAGACATATATATAGATAAATTATTAGACATTAAATAGATAAATTGATATATAGATAGATAGACAGATAAATATATAGATAGATAAAAAGATAGACAAATCGATATATAGATAGATTGATTGATTAATGGAATAATTACTTATTATAAATCTATACACGAAATAATTTACCATGCATGATCAATGTGCTTTGAGAATGCATGTTATTTAATATAACACATTGAGAAAATTTTGCACAATGTTGTTTCCCTACTTACAATAATGTATAGTCTACTTGGGTTCTTATTCTTTTACACCCCCCCATTTCTCTATCAAGTGTGCTTTGATTCTACATGCCAATATTAGATAGATATAATAAAGTCTTAGTGTAGTTTTTTTTTTCAATAGTACTAATAAAACAAAATTAATATTAGGCTAATTGAATTAAATAAAGCAGCTACAATCTTAACAGAATAGAATTACTATAGAATATAATGGATACCTAATTAAAGTCTAAAAAATATGATTATTTAAGAAAAAAAACATAACAAAATTCATCATCATTCACCAACAAAAATTATAGCATCAACAAATTATCAACATGAGCAATGAAAACAAAATTAAAGGTCATGGTTAAGCTGTACCTTCTTCTTTGAGAAAAAATTAAGATTTTCACACTATAACCATAGAAACCTAATTAGTAGATAAATTTCCATAGGTTCTTTATATTCATCTTCTCTACAAGTCAAAAATTCTAAAATATAAAAGACCATAATTTAGAATATAAGATATAACTTGAATTTAAAATATTACAGTACATTGCTCTTATTCTCCTCTTGTTGTTATTTTCTTCGTCCTCTTTTACAATTCTTCATTGAATTTCAAAGCTAGCACAATTTCTATTGATGTGAAATCCATTAAACCTTTTAAAAAAATCATTAAAATAAAAAAAGTTTGCACTACCGATTTATTATTAACATAGGACTCAACAAAAAAGCACCATTTAACTCACTACCAATTTTAAATTTGCAAAACTCATTACTAATTTCTCATTAAATTATAATGAAAATAAACAAAAAACATGTAGAGAGAGAGAGAGATGTTCCTTGTTTGATATGGATCTGGAAAATAATGTTGCGATGGTAATGTGTTCTGAGAGATGTTCTTTGTTTGATATAGTTCTTTGAAAGAATGTTGCGATTCCTCTGTGTTCTGAGAGTCAAAGGTTTTTTAGAAATGAACTGACCTAATTATGTAGAGATGGCCTAAAGGGGGAGAGATGGGTTAGAGACAAAAAATATTAGAAAACAAAATTATTTTTTATCAACCATTAATTATATTATTTACTAAATAAATAAATTTATGGTTAATAGTTTATGAAATTTTTATGGTTATTTTTTATATTAGTATTTAAAAATTAATCAAATCAATTTCAGAAATAAATTAAATTAATTTATGGTTATTTATTTAAAAAACATATTATTTTATATAACTATTGATAAGTTGTATAAATGTATATCCATACAAAATTTATAACATCTCAATTAAATAAAAAATAAATAACAAAGTAAATAATGCATAAGTAACTTATCAATAATATTCAAACAACTAATAAAATATCTGACCATAAAAATAAAAATATATAATCTTAACATTATCCAAAAAAATAAAATAAAAAATTAATTACTTACAAATATAACATACAAAAATAAGACTAAAAATAAATCTAAAAATAAAAAAAAAGACAAAAGCAACCAAATTTCAACTTGTATATTACTATAACAAATAATTTTAGATAATTTTTTAGTAGCTATTTCAATATTTAAAAAAAACAAGAAGAATATCTTAAGCAAATAATAATTTTCTATACTATGATTATTAACTTTTGAGTTAATAATTATACATCTAAGTAAAAAGATGAGTTACAAAACTATAGTAAATAACAAATGATAAGTATCAACAACATTTTTTTAAAAAATATTTCTTTACTTCTTTAAAGTAAGCATCATGATAGAGGAGCTCTATGAAGACTCCTAAACGACAATGATAATTGACTTGTCTCCCTAAATACCCAATAATACTCTCGGCCTCATTCATAGATAAAACTACTAATATTTCTCTATGATATATCATTTCTTCATATGATATATACTGTATAGAGATAATCTCTTGTGTATGCATACAAGCATCATATTGCACATCACTATTCTCATAGTTGCACATTTATATTAAAGTTTAAACTTTTATATATAATGGCATATGATTGTATAAATGTATAAGTGTTTAGATATAATGTTGTGTTTAAAATATTTTTTTAAATGCTACATATATATATATATATATATATATATATATATATATATATATATATATATATGTATATATATATGTAACACTTTTATAAATATTATATAGTATATATATTACAATTATATAAACATTATAAATATTATATATTTATATAAAAATTTATATGTTATATAAATATTTATAAAAATGTATACATATTTTATATGTTATATAAATGTTATATAAACTATTATATAAATGGATAGTATTATGTAAATGTTGTATAAATATTTATAAACATTTATACATATGTATAAATATTTATATATAACATTATTTCTTTATATAAACATATCAATGTTTATATATAATGTTAAACATTTATATATATTTAAGTATAAACATTTTTATATAATGTCATATGATTATATAAATGTTTAAATGTTTATATATAATGTTATGTGTTTATAATATTTATATAAATAATATATTACTACAAATTTGGCATACTATTATCCAAAATAGTATACCTCTCATGCTATAATGTTTTTGAAAATAGATTTTTTTGTTTTTATTTTTTCATTTTTTTTTCAAACCATGAAATATACAAGAGGAATAAAAGTATTTTTTGAGTTTACTAGAATGTATAAATCTTTTATTTTCATGTATATTTTAATATGAATATTTACTTATTTAGGTACCTTTAAAAAAATATTATTCTAATTCACCATTACATAATTTTTCCTATGTCTAATAACATCCAACAACAATACAAAATATTTTCAAACAATATTAAACTAGCAAAAAAAAAGAATTTACTAATCAGCATCACCGTTAGTAGCTCATATTTAATATTTAATTGAGGATGGTATTTTGTTTACATGAAAAAAATTATTTTTTTCCTTAATTATATCAAAATTAAGGAGGTTGTGAAAAAAAAACATGAACAATATAAAATTTAATGAATTTGATTTTATCATGATTATACAATATCAACAATTCTTTCACTAATTATGAAATATTTTTGATTATATGAGTATTCTAATTTGAGATGGATATAAGTTTTAAGCAAAAGATTAATAATTTTTATAATTTTTAAAATATAATCTTTAAATATTATCTCTTGATAAAATAAAAATTTATTATATTTTAACATTACACAAAGTCAACTTGAAAATTTAAGTATCACACCCTGAGTAGGTATTCACAGGAAAACTAAGCAACACAGATCTAGGTTGAGTATTTTTAGCCTACTAAATCAACGTGAGCAACCAAACTTTCTGAGATATTACTTTTACCTATCTTAATTGCCAATTAAACTCACTGAGTTAAAACTTTCATCAATTGTAAACTCTTTTGAATCATACACCAGAAAATATATGATTTTCTTTTAATAAAATTATTCATGAATAAATAAAACATATTGTGTTAGACTATAATTTACATTATAAGATTTAAGAGAATACTGACATTTCATTCTATGCATTATTTGTGATCACCTATCATTCCTATTATGCTGTATGTATGCCAACTTGAAAGGAAGTTGAGATTTCGGATAAATTGTTTTTCATGGTTTACGGTGTTGTACATAATGGTTCACCTATCTATTTCCAATTTTTAAATATCTATAACATAATTAATGCATATTTTATTTAAAATATTTACATTCAAACATGTTGTACAACTAATAATGCTTGTACCATTTACCATGGAAAAATACATTGCTGCTGTGAGCCCAGCACCAACACCCTTAACTTCCTGTATTATAATAGTAATATCATCAAATCAAACTTCAGTTAAAAAATGAAAGGCAGAAAAAATGTAGACACTTAATAACACTAACCTTGGTCAAAAGAAAAGTTGCCTATGAAGCAAATGCAAAAAATATTAGGTGTAGTGAATAAACTAATAGTTTCAAAGGATACAGTAAAATTAAACAAATTTGGTATCCTTGTATAATAAGTAATCAACATGTAATTATAACATAAAAAGAATAAAATTAATAAAGGATATCTTAGAGTCTCCTAGTAGATATCTAATTGATATACATTAAGAAAATTATTGAGCAGTAGATTCCAAGGACTTACTTCAATTTTGTCCTGGATATTTAAGTCAATCCTGGGTATATAGTTCCTCCTATCACCTACCCAAGTGGATACCTACTTTTAATAATTGGTAAGAATAGTTATCTTAAACTTTTCATAAAAATCCATGGAAAAAAAATTATCTTGTGTGAGATTTATTTAAATTACCAAGTTCGATCATCTAACCAATTCCAAAAATTATATATTCCATTCTTAGTGAAAAATTAAAAGCATGGACGAAATAACGCAACAAATGATAACACAAAATGAGGTCTTCAAATTGAAAACCCACCGATTAGGTTATGTATCATGATAATATATGTTTTAGAAAATATAGAAAAAAGATGAATAGAAAAGGCAAGAACACCAATCAGAATTAGAATGATGAAGCATAACACATTGCCAAAAATGTTCTATTTATAGATTGCCTACTTGATGTTATTTTGCTCAGCCACCGATTAGGTTATTGTTCATGTTTAACTTCTTTTAATTTTAAAATATTAATATGTATTTATTTATTTATTTATAATTTTAAGATTGCATATTTTATTTTTATTTTAAATTATTTTATATTTTATTAAATTTAATATTATTTTATATTTTATTTAATTTTAATATTATTTTATATTTTAATTTTAATTTACTATAATAATTTACTATGCTTTAATTCTTATAAATTTTAGTAGAGGCAAAAATAAAACTTGAATTAAAATCAATTTAGGGTATGTTTGGTAGTGATTTTCAAAAATGTTAATAGGGTTAAAAATAATTTTAAGTGTGTTTAGGAAAAAAATATCATTAGTAATATTTATAAAAACTTTTTTAAACCCAAAAAAAACACATAAAGTATTCTTTTAATAAGCACATTGAAATATATTTTTGATAACTTATCAAAAGTTTTTGAATGTAATTAAAACATCAATATATTTATCCTTAAATATCAATTTATTTTATTTTAAATTTAATGAAAAATATGATTGTTTTATTATTCAAATATTTCAAATCATTTCTTAATAATTTTTTTAAAACATTCCTAAAATCATTAATTTTTTTTTTAAGTTTTATTAATATAAATATTTACTTGTTTATTTGTTAATTCAAATTTTTTCTAAATATTTTTTTATTATCAGACAAATAATAATTTTAGGTTTATATTAATACAAATGTTTAAGTATGTTAATTTATTAATTCAAATATTTTAAAAAATGTTTATACTTATAGAATTAATTATTTAATGTATTTATTAATACAAATATTTATATATCTTTATTAATTAATTCAAATGATATTTTTTATTATTTATAAAATTTAATAATCATTAAAATAGTTATTTGTCTTTATTAAAATAAATTTTTATTAATATATGTATATATTAGAAATTATTTATTTATAATATCCTATTTTTATAATTATATGAGGAGAAGGTGTTTTTCAAGGATCAATCATTCATAGACCATGAAAAATATTTAATATACAAAAATCCATCAAATATTAAAACAAATAATATATAAAACAAAAAAAAATTATTCAGAATAAATTAACGACGAAAATAAACCCGAGCTAAATAGATAGGAAAAATCCCTATCTATTGCATATATTTTGTGAAAATTATAATTTAAGGAATAATCGATTGCAATTAATATATAATTGTAAAAATATTTTTCTAGATAAAGATTTAACGAGGTATTTTTTTCTAGAGCTAATTAGCTAGGAAAAATCCATTTCTAAAGTCTTTAAATTTGCTGCTAATCTTTGCGGCAAGCAATGACAATATTAGAGAGAAAAATTTGTAAATCAAAAAATTCTATCTTTAATCCACCACAATCGATCACAATCCATCACAAAATTATGATTCAATGTAAAATCAAACATAAATTGTGTTTCACTAGTTATTCCTTCGTAAATTAGCTAGGGATTTTTTCCCTATCTAAATTTCCATAGGTAAATAGATAATTTCTTTTAGCGTAGATAGATAGATAGATTGAGAGTTAAATATATAAAGAGATAGATATATAGACAGATAGACAAATAAATAGACTGATAGATAGACAAATAGAAAGATAGATAGACATACATATTGAAAGATAGATAGACAAATATTTATACAAAGAGATAGATAGAAAATAGATAGACAAGTAGATAGAGAAATAGATAAGCATACATATAGACAGATAGAAATATAGACATATAGATAGATAGATAGATAAAGAGATGGACATATAGATATATAGGCAAATAGACATATAGATATATAGGCAAATAGACATATAGATAGATAGATAGATAGATAGACAGATAGTTAGATAAATTGACAGAGAGATAGATAGATAAATAGACAAACAGATATATAGACATTAAGATAGACATATAGATAGACAGACAAATAGATATACTGATAAATAGATAAATAGATAGTCAGACAGATAGATAGATAGACAGATAGATAGATAAATAGATAAATAGACATACAGATAGATAGATAGATAGATTGATTGATTGATTGAATGACAAATAGACATAAAGATTAAAAGACAGATAGATAAACTAATAGCTTGATATATTGTTAGATAAATAAAAAGATAGAAATAATGAAAGATAGATAGACAAATAAACAGACATATAAAAATACAAATAGAAAGAGATATAGATAGATGGATAGATAGATGGATAGATAGATTGATATATTGATAGTTAGATAGATAGATAAATTGATTGATATATAGTGAGTTAGATTAATGGATAGATAGATGCATAAAAAGATAGATAGATAAAAGGATAGATAGTTAGACATAATGAAGGATTGATAGACAGATATATATATATATATGGATATAATGATAGATATATGGACGGATAGTTAGATGGATAAATAGATAGACAGATAGATAGATAGATAGATAAATAGACAAATCAATAGATAGATAGATAGACATATAGATATATAGATTTATAGATAGGTAAATAGGTAGACAAATTAAGTGACAAAATGAATAATAGACAAATAGATAGATAAAGATAGACAGATTGATAGATAGATTGATAGACAGATTGATAGATAAATAAATAGACAGATAGATAATCAGATAGATAAATAGATAGAAAGATATATAGACTTGTAGATGGTTAAATAGATATATATATATATATACACACACAAATAGATAGACATATATCAACATATAGATACACAAATAGATAGATATATAGATAGATATATAGATAGATATATAGATAGATAGATATACTTATACATAGATAGATATTTAAAAAGATAGAAAGATTATTAGACAGATAGATTGACAAATAGATAGAAAGTCAAATAGATAAATATATATATATATACAAAAAGTTAGAAAGATATATAGACTTATAGATGGTCAAATAAATAAATAAATAAATAAATATATATATATATATATATATATATAGACAAATAGATAAATATATAGATAGATATACTTATACATAGATAGATAGATAAAATGATCTATTTATAGATAGACAAATAGATAGAAAGATAGATAGATATACTTATTATCTAAATATCTATTTAAATAGATAGACAAATACATAGAAAGTTATATAGAATTATAGAAGGTAAATTGATATATATATATACACACACACACACACACACACACACACACATATATATATATATATATATATATATATATATGTATATATATATATATATATATATATATATATATATATATATATATATATGTATATATATATATATATATACACCCACACACACACACACACACACACATATATACAAATAGATAGACCAATATCAACATATTAATAGACAAATAGATAGAAAGATATATAGTCAGATAGATAGATAGAAAGATATTCGGACACATAGACAAATACATAGATAGATAGATAGATAGACAAATAGATAGATAGATAGATAGATATACAAATAGATAGATAGATAAATAGATATATAGATAAACAAATAGATAGATATAAAGATAGATAGACAATAATAAAAACAAATATATAGACAAATAAATAGAGAAATATATAGAAAGATAGATTGACAGATAGATACAAAGATAGATAGATATATATGTCTTTTAATCTATCTGTCTATCTTTTTGTCTATCTGTTTATCTATTTATCTAACTATATGTTTGTGAATCTATCTATCTATATGTTGTCTATATATCATTCTATCCATCTATCGATATGTTGGTCTATCTGTTTATTTTTTTGTCTATATATTTATCTATCTATATTTCTTTTTATCTATCTTTCTTTCTAACTATTTATCTGTCTATCTATCTATCTATATGTCTAGCTATCTATCTATCTATCTATCTAGCTTTTTGTCTCTCTATCTATCTATAATCTTACTTACCTATCTGTCTATCTATATATCTTCTTACCTACCTATTTTTCTATCTATTTATCTTTGTTTATCTCTATCTATCTATTTGTATATCTGACTACTACGAGATGAACGAACAAATTATAGTCCCTTGCAAATGTAGGTTTGTTCTTGACACTCTTATTTTGTGCAGATCTGTGTTGTCTCAATTCAGATCTACGACTGCTTTTTATCGATCATCGGTGGATTTAAACTATTGAAATGTTAATAGCCATTACAATTCCTAAATGAACCTACAGGTGTGGAAAATTTCAGTATCATGCAACCTATTGTCATTTCAACTTCCAGTTCCCCTTTTTTAGCACTTTCTAACTTTTTTATAATTAACCATGGACTGATGCATGAAGCTGGGTAACACAGAAAAATATTTTGATGGGTAGTTCACTAGAAATCTTGGAGGATTCATGATAAAGTAATTTCAAAATAAGCTCATGATTATCTCGTTGTGTGAAATTTCTATCAAATGGCAATTGGTGTTGCATGATCTAGTCTATATATTTATCATTGGCATAGTGTTGTGATCTTTATTGGTTTGTAAATTTACTATGTTATGCTCCGAGGACAAAGAACTAGAAGATGGTGACCATGCCAGAGAGACCTATATGTATGTTTTTAATGCCTTAGATTATGTTCTTCTGTTGTCTTTGATGGTATGTGTATTTGCATGAAAGTACACGTGTATGTGTCATCTGAGGCTATGTGATTATATATACGTACATATAATGCTATAGTATATACGTATGTATATACTACAAAATATATGTATGTATATATTGAGTATATATATACATATATACTGTAGTATATTCGTATGTATATATTGAGTATATACATACATATATACTACAGTATATTCGTATGTATATACCAAGTAAATATGTACATATATATCAAGTATATACATAAGTGAGTGCTAATATTTTTGTAGACATATATATATTGTCATACATACACATCCATTTACACACAAACACATGCACGCGCGTGCACGTTTGATATATATAATTGCATGGGCTGGTCTGGTCATCATTGTGCATTGCTTACTAATCTAGGTCATAAAAGTCATGGGTATTAGATCTACCCCAAAGTTGTGGCAAGAAGATATTTTGGTCCTGCCTAGCCAGATAGATAGAGGTTGATCTTAAATCTCTTAGTAATTGTGTAGATTTGTAATTTTAACATGGTACAATGTGTATGTATGAAAAAATAAGTTTTAGAAGGATAATGATGATGATGCTTGTGTAGTGTCATGTAATTTTATTAGATTACACAAAACTATATTCAATCAGAATGAAAAATGTAACATTACCTGATTTTTATAGGCAGAGAGTGCCAAGAGGAATATTGGGTCCTATTTTGGGAGAAGTAGCTAGACGACTCGTGAAAAAATAGCTCAATCTCAAAAGGAGTGGTTGAAAGGGAAGTTCATAAGTCGAGCATCATCACCCGCCCAACTTTTATTATCAGCAGTTATGGTAGCAACAGTAGCAATATATATGTGTGTATATACTCGGTATATACGTACGTATATACTTTAGTATATTAGTAAGTATATACCGAGTATATACGTATGTATATACTATAGTATATATGTATGTATATACTTTACTATATAAGTACGTATATACTCAGTATATACGTATGTATATACTATAGTAAATATGTATTATTATATATATCTGTCTATCTATCTATATATCTGCCTATCTTTAAGTCAATTTTACAATATATCTATCTATATATCTATCTATATGTCTGTCTATCTATCTATCTGTATATATGCCTATCCATCTATATATCTATCAATATATCTTTTAATGTATCTATCCATCTATCTATATATTTGTCTATCTATGTATCTATCTATATGTCTATCTATCTATCTGTATATTTTTTTGTCTATCTATTTGTCTATCTTTTTTTTTTATATGTTTATCTATCTATATGTATATCTATTTGTCTAATAATCTTTAAATCTATCTAACTATTTGTCTATCAATCTGTCTATCAATCAATCTATCAATCTATCTATCAATATATCTATCAATATATCTATCAATCAATTTAATAATCAATCTATCTACCTATCTATCAATCTATATATTTATCTATATATCTATCTATATCTTATCTATCTATCTATCTATCAGTCTATTTATCTATCTATCTATTATTCTATATATCTATCTATCTATCGACCGATCTATCTTCCTATCAAACTATATTTTATCTATCAATCTATCTATTAGTCTATCTATCAATTTATCTATTTGTCTGTCTATCTATCTATCTATCTATCTATCTATCTCTCTATCTATTTTTCTATCTATCTACATATCTATATACC
>JAREIK010004433.1:0-23172 GCA_029783825.1 Sapria himalayana
TGGAATCAGGTGATTTACACCCCAACAACATAAAAGAATAATATTGATCTATATATCTTATACATGAACCCTAAACTTATAACTATTTTCCTTGAATTTGGTTTTGGCCAAATACCCAGTATTGGAAGCTGGGAGATGGAAACTCAGAAGCTCACGTTTCAGATGTTACAGTGAACGGGGCAAACCCTTACGGGGACCACAAATGGAGTTAGAATCAAGACATGGCAGGTAATTAATTAAAGAAGAAAAATGTATACATTTGGCTTTAATTATTGGATGAGTGAGTCGGTCATAACTCATAACTGGAGAATTTTAATTTGTTGTAGGGAGGGTCAGGAGCGAAGCAACATAAATTTCTGAACATGAAATGCATAATGTGAGAACCCTTATATAGACAGAAGTACTGTGACCAGGACAAACCATGCAAATCACAGGTTTGGAAACTCAGATGATTTCAACCCCCTGGATCTTTACAAGTAAACCACTATTATCAACCTTCTCAATTAATTATATTTGTTTATGATTGGATCGATGTAGAGCCGGGCGGTTCAAGTGCAAAATGTGTTGTACCAGAATATTAAAGAACAAGTTCTTCAAGTGAGGCAATCCCCAAATTGATTGTAGTGAGAAGTTTCATGTAAGGGGATTGTGCTGCAAGGAATTGATTTACGAGTTGGAGGAAAAGCAGCCAAAGCTGAGTGCCAATGCCAAATCATTGAAAAGGAAACGTGTCTCCCAGCTGCCACCTGATCAATATTCAATGGAAGCTAGGGTTATTGGTTCTAATCACCACAATTATTGATATTTACATGTATAAAACATATACGAATCAATGAAAGTAATTTGAATTTGTCATTAATTTGTTTATCGGACGTAGAAATAAGACCGATTGTCCATTTGAATAACCCAACACACAAACAGTGACCATACAATCGATTCGATGTTCCCTCATAGTTATCATCAATCAAATTACTCTTCATTAAATTGTTGTTAATTACATAGTAGCATGTACAATTCATTTTTTAGTTTTAGGAAATTAATTTTTACAACATGAAAGGGCTCATATCCTGAGTTAGCCCTTGCAGCCGACAAAGTTTAAATATTAACTTGTCATTGAACTAAAAAGTTACCGATTACGGTCAATGGTCAAACCGGTGGTGAACCGCGATTGAGCCGGGTAACGTCAATTATATTTTATATTTATTAAAATTCAAATTTTTTAAAAGTTAAAAGAATAAGTATATTATTAAAATATATATAAAATTATATATTTTTAAATTTATTAAAGAAACCATGTTTGAACCATAAATATTACAATTAATTATTACATATATATTCATTTATTTAAATTTATTATTTTATTTTTGGTAATAGTAAAACATATTTTAATTGATTTAGTAACATATGCAAATTTATTATTATTATTATTATTATTATTATTATTATTATTATTTAATACGTCTAGTAAATTTAATAGGTGAATATTATTATAATGATATTATTATTCTTGATTACATCTGGATGGCTATCATTATTTGACAAATAATATTATTATAATAGTGATTGCTATCCTTTGACATTAATGGCGGATGTGGATTGTATGTTACTGTAAATGTTTGGGACTTTTGAGTCCCACATCGAAACAACACAGCTATAATAAAGGCTTTAAAAACCCTAGTTCATCAACCCTAGCTCGTCATGAGTCAATCACGCGAGGTGAGCCAAATTGTGTTTTGCAAGGTGATATGTTGTTTTGCAAGGTGGAGGTACATGGTCTTTGAACCTGTACGTGCGATTCACTAAGAATCGTTCGATTTGGTCGGTTCGGCGATTAAACCGACGGTTCGTTCACTTTGATTACAAATGGTTATTTGGGGTGAATTGAATCGGAATGGTGGTCAGTCGATGGTTGAATCGGTCAAACCGACTAATTCGGTTGGTTTTCAAAATATTGAAGCCACGAGGGATAAGTCATTTTTCAACCAACCCAAATTACCTAATCAAAGATAATAAACACGACAATAGATTTCACAAATCAACAGATTTGCTGTTGGTGAGACCTAAAGATGATACTCGATCGTCCTTGTAGATAACTCTAATGAAGAGACATGGGTCTCCATTGCCCTCTAGTTCTGAAGAACACTAGGGTTGGGCAGCGACTTCTTGAAGCTCAATAACAATCGTATCTCTAGAAACTACTGCTAAAGGCCCACAAAAAAAAAAAGATGATTGACCGCGATTAAATCGGTGACGTCTAATATATTTTATATTTAAAAATTCAAAATATTTAAAAATTAAATAATAAGTATATTATTAAAATAATATTTAATGTAAATATATTAATATTTAAATTATTAAATAAACCATGTATGACCCATAAATATCAAAATATATTAAAATGAAATTATCGCATATATATAGCTATATATTATATATAATATATATATATATATATATATATATATATTATATATTGATGCGGTTTCAACTGGAACTGGGCTGGGGCGAGTGAGGGTCGTTAGGGCCTGACCAAGACTGCCGGCTGTGGAGCCGGAGAATGCTAGACCGCCCGTGTGCCTCAGGAGGGCTGCAATGTGAGCCTGCGGGCTACTGATGAAGTACTTCCCTGCAAAAACCAAGGAAGAAGGAGGGTCGGCGAGGGCTTCGCCCGTGGCCGCTCCGATGCCTAAGTCAGATTCGTCCTTGGGAGAAAAGAGTCAATGCCTTGAGTGCTCAGTTTTGCATACCTTTTAGTGTTGGAGCGGTCTTGTATTTGTAATGGGTCGTCGTCCCATTTGGACGATGATTAGGGGTTCTTCCCTTCGGAGGATAGGTTTCCTCACGTAGTCATCCTTAGATTCAGCAATGGATTAGTCAAAGGAGTTTACTTGGAATAATCCTCCTTCCTTATTGGGAGATATTCCACTAATGGTTTTTCACTGCTTTTCCTTCCCTTTATAATAGGACTTGATAGGACGTCTCTTAAGGAATATTCTATCATCTGTATTTGTAGAGATATAGTTTGACTGGCCGTGTATGGGCCTTCCTGTTCTTCCAATTCCATGTTCTGGACTTAACGGGCTGGGCTTTTGTTTGGGCTGTTATGGAAGGATATGTACATGGCACGACCCTCACCGCTCTTTTGGGCTGGCGAGCGAAATGCCTGACCCAGTTCTATATCCTTATCAGTTGCCCCCCAGCCCTTGCGTACGGATTGCGTGGGCAAGGGCTGTGATTAGTCCTGCGACGGTTGTTATTTCCCCGTGTCTGCTTGGATGTGGATTAATTGACCTGTCCGCCGTCATATGTTAATGGGGGCTCTTCGAGTTTTGCGCTTGTTTTTCGTATTCTCTTTTGTTTTCCCCTTGCTTCTTGTCGACCTTTCTAGTTCGACTTCCTTTAGCCTCATAACTCCCCCCTTTTGTCTTTATATTTCTTGGCGTTCTTGTATTTCGTTCTGGATTTTTCTCTATCTGTTCAGTGTTGGGTCCCTTTCTGGTGTTTTCTTTTCATTCCTGGGCCCGCGGCATTCCTGTCCTGTCGTGTTTCTTTCGATTGATACGACGAGGCCCTAGGGTTCAGTTGTCTGGATTTCGTTTTGGTTACGTCATGGGTCCCAAACGTTCTTCCTCCTTGCGTATCAGCGATGATTCCTCTGTTGATGCCGGTCCCGGGCAGGCTGGGGGCGTTTCCGCTTGTTTGACAGTCGTTTGTCCTCAACCTGCTCCGGAGGCGCCTCCCCTTCCCTTAGGTCAGGGAAAAAGGAAGATAAACCTGATCAAATATCCTAGGGGGTCGGACTACCTCAGGACCGCCGTTCGACATTCTGCGAAGGTGGGTCCCAGTAGTGTTGGCCCTTTATATGAGTCTACTTTTGTTGAACGATACCGGCCTCTTCCTGGTGTTCGTATATGGTCTCCTGATTTTTTGACTCGTTACGTTACCTCCGTGCCCGGAATGGTATGTTTTTTCGAGGTCGCATTTGATAACGGCCTCCGTTTTCCACTGCACCCTTTCATCAAACAAGTTCTTCAGCATTTTCATATCTGCCCTTCCCAACTGGCCCCTAATGGTTGGGGCATTTTAGTGGGTTTGCTGGTCTTTTTTAGAGACAGGGGACTTGGCGTCCCTAATGTGGCTTTGCTCCTGCATCTTTTTAATCCGACGGCTACCGCCGAGGGGTTTATTTATTTCCCTAGACGTCCTGGAGCCCCTTTGGTGATTTCGGACCTTCCTTCTTCTCATAGGACATGGAAAGTTCGATATTTCTTTGTCAGTGGCTCCAACTGGGAGTACAACTCTTTAGATAGGGAAGACACCCTAGGCGTACCCAAAACGTGGAGCACCCCTGATAACCTTCGTGAGTATTATCCTTACCTTTGGTTTAATTCATCTAAAGTCGGTTGAATACTCCTGACCTTAGGTTTCCCTTATATTTTTCAGATGCTCGTCTTGAGCTTAGCGACGAAGATACCGCTGTCGCTCTTGCTTTGACTGAATGCTCTGCTCGTTCCTACGTAGAGCTATTAAGGTCGGATGTCCCCAGTTCGTCCTGGTCTGAAGTCCACAAAATCTTCCGCTTTAGGGCCTTCGCCTCCCTCTACTCTGGGAGTTTTCTCTTTCGGGCCCGCTGTGGCTGCTCCTACCCGAGGGGAGATCTTAGCTCATCTGGAAGGGATATCTCGAAAACCTCGGAGCGCAAAGAGGAGGAAAACAGATTCTCCCAAGAGGGATCAGCCAGTCCGCAACAAAGTTCAGAGATTAGAGGTTACCTTCAAGTCCCCTTATCCCAAGGCCCGAGCGGTCCTCGTCCCCGTTGGCTGAGATTCCCCTGGTTCTTTGTTCGCTTCCCTCTTCCGAGCCCGTCGCAGAGGTGGGGAATCCCTCAAGCGAGGGCGGCGATCAGCCGTTGGCAGTCTTGCCCATAACTATAGGGAACGCTCCTTCAGACCCTGTCAAGCCATCTCCTGGGAAGGTGGCCGAGTCGAGGAGAAAGAAAACAAAATCGAAGGTTGATGAATTCAAAGATTCTTTGCTATCTAATGCTGAACTTTCGGCGGGTGCCGTTTCATCCATCCTCAATGATTCTGATGTTGAGAGGTCAAAGGAGTTGTCGGTTGATGAGGCTTTGGCCTTGTCTTTTCAGGGATTTGCTTCGGTAAGCTTATAATTATGTTAACTTTCTTGCTGGTTCTGTGCCAAGTTCTAATTCTGGGTTTGTCTTGCAGGCTGCCACTCATTTGAGGGGCTTGGCCGAAAAAGCAAAACTGAATGAGAAACATGTAAGGATCGCCCGAATTTATAAGGCGAAAGTGACTACTTTGACTTCTGAGCGGGACGAGCTGCAGGGACGAGTGCAGCATTTGTCTGAAGAAATAGAAAGACTTACGTCAAATCTGAAGCACACCTCGTCGGCTCGTGATCGGGCCGAAAGTAGGGAAGGCGAGGTCCGGAGTAGCTTGACGACTGCGGAGGGAAAGCTTCGAGAGGTTCGAGATGAACTTCAGATTCTGCAGGATGATTTGGTTGAAGGCTCGTGAGGGGCTGCAATCTGCCCAGGGTGAACTTCAATTGGTTAGGGAGGAACTCATCATTTCCCGGGGCGAACAACGGGATCTGCAAGTGGAGTTGCGCGCGATCACCGGTGGTTTGGACGAAATGGAGAAACAACTTGAAATGGCTCGTCGTGAGATTTTGGAGGGCAAGGTATTGCTGGAGACTGCCCGACATGAGTCCTCTGAAGCTGTGGATTTATCAAGACAGCTAAGCGAGGAGTGTCGCGGATTACGCACTGAACTTCATCTGCGCGACGATATGGTTGTTCAGAGGGATGAGATCATTAGGCAACTGCGGGACCAGGCCGGTGCTCAGTGGGCTTCTGGATGGCTTGCTTTTCAGCAGAAAGCCGCTCGCGCGTACCCCGATCTGGATTTCGACCTTGACCTCCCAAGCGATGGAGAGGCAGAGGAATCTTTTGGTACAAACGAATCCCCAGAGCCTAGTACTCATGCTGAGGCCCTTTCTCATTCTTCTTCGTCTGATACTTGACATCCGAGGCTCGACCCCGCTAATTCTATTATGCTTTTCTTTTTTCTTTTTTTTTTTTTTTTTTTGTTAGACCTGGGGCCTAATACCTGGGCCTAATAGCTGTATTAACCCCTTTTTTTTTTTTTTTTTTTTTAAATGGATACTCGCTCCCTGGGAATTTTATGTTATTTGCTCTTCTTTCTGAATTACGCCATCTGAGTCGAGGATCATAGAATTTAGTCTGCATCGTCTTAACCTTTGCAGATCGTTCTGTCCAGCCAGCGTGGTTCCTGGCTAAGCGATTGGTGCAGATGGAACTTTGCTAGTTTGGGCCTGTGGCCTTCGTCGTCTGACCTGCGGATGTTGACCTGTCCTTTCATTTACGTGCCCTGTTTGAGTTCGTCCAGGCTAGGGTTTGCCAATGTATGTGGTCGATTAGAGCTTGATTATACACGTCGAAAGGAGAGTGTCTCAAGAACTCGTCAATAGGAATCGTAAGGAGGAGCCCGTCTGTTTGAAGTACAGTGAAGGGCTCGTCCTGAAAGATGGTAGGAGCTCGTCTGCCTATGTTGAAGGGAGAGCTCGTCAATGAGATTTGTAGGGAGGAGCCCGTCTGTTTGAGTACAGTGAAGGGCTCGTCCTGATAATAGAGGGAGCTCGTCTGCCTGTGTTGAAGGGAGAGCTCGTCAATGAGACTTGTAGGGAGGAGCCCGTCTGTTTGAAGTACAGTGAAGGGCTCGTCCTGATAGAATAGTAGGAGCTCGTCTGCCTGTGTTGAAGGGAGAGCTCGTCAATGAGACTTGTAGGGAGGAGCCCGTCTGTTTGAAGTACAGTGAAGGGCTCGTCCTGATAAATAGTAGGAGCTCGTCTGCCTGTGTTGAAGGGAGAGCTCGTCAATGAGATTTGTAGGGAGGAGCCCGTCTGTTTGAAGTACAGTGAAGGGCTCGTCCTGATAATAGTAGGAGCTCGTCTGCCTGTGTTGAAGGGAGAGCTCGTCAATGAGATTGTAGGGAGGAGCCCGTCTGTTTGAAGTACAGTGAAGGGCTCGTCCTGATAATAGTAGGAGCTCGTCTGCCTGTGTTGAAGGGAGAGCTCGTCAATGAGACTTGTAGGGAGGAGCCCGTCTGTTTGAAGTACAGTGAAGGGCTCGTCCTGATAAATAGTAGGAGCTCGTCTGCCTGTGTTGAAGGGAGAGCTCGTCAATGAGATTTGTAGGGAGGAGCCCGTCTGTTTGAGTACAGAGAAGGGCTCGTCCTGATAATAGTAGGAGCTCGTCTGCCTGTGTTGAAGGGAGAGCTCGTCAATGAGATTTGTAGGGAGGAGCCCGTCTGTTTGAAGTACAGTGAAGGGCTCGTCCTGATAAATAGTAGGAGCTCGTCTGCCTGTGTTGAAGGGAGAGCTCGTCAATGAGATTGTAGGGAGGAGCCCGTCTGTTTGAAGTACAGTGAAGGGCTCGTCCTGATAAATAGTAGGAGCTCGTCTGCCTGTGTTGAAGGGAGAGCTCGTCAATGAGATTTGTAGGGAGGAGCCCGTCTGTTTGAAGTACAGTGAAGGGCTCGTCCTGATAAATAGTAGGAGCTCGTCTGCCTGTGTTGAAGGGAGAGCTCGTCAATGAGATTTGTAGGGAGGAGCCCGTCTGTTTGAAGTACAGTGAAGGGCTCGTCCTGATAAATAGTAGGAGCTCGTCTGCCTGTGTTGAAGGGAGAGCTCGTCAATGAGACTTGTAGGGAGGAGCCCGTCTGTTTGAAGTACAGTGAAGGGCTCGTCCTGATAAATAGTAGGAGCTCGTCTGCCTGTGTTGAAGGGAGAGCTCGTCAATGAGACTTGTAGGGAGGAGCCCGTCTGTTTGAAGTACAGTGAAGGGCTCGTCCTGATAAATAGTAGGAGCTCGTCTGCCTGTGTTGAAGGGAGAGCTCGTCAATGAGACTTGTAGGGAGGAGCCCGTCTGTTTGAAGTACAGTGAAGGGCTCGTCCTGATAAATAGTAGGAGCTCGTCTGCCTGTGTTGAAGGGAGAGCTCGTCAATGAGACTTGTAGGGAGGAGCCCGTCTGTTTGAAGTACAGTGAAGGGCTCGTCCTGATAAATAGAAGGAGCTCGTCTGCCTGTGTTGAAGGGAGAGCTCGTCAATGAGACTTGTAGGGAGGAGCCCGTCTGTTTGAAGTACAGTGAAGGGCTCGTCCTGATAAATAGAAGGAGCTCGTCAGCCTGTGTTGAAGGGAGAGCTCGTCAATGAGACTTGTAGGGAGGAGCCCGTCTGTTTGAAGTACAGTGAAGGGCTCGTCCTGATAAATAGTAGGAGCTCGTCTGCCTGTGTTGAAGGGAGAGCTCGTCAATGAGACTTGTAGGGAGGAGCCCGTCTGTTTGAAGTACAGTGAAGGGCTCGTCCTGATAAATAGAAGGAGCTCGTCTGCCTGTGTTGAAGGGAGAGCTCGTCAATGAGACTTGTAGGGAGGAGCCCGTCTGTTTGAAGTACAGTGAAGGGCTCGTCCTGATAAATAGTAAGGAGCTCGTCTGCCTGTGTTGAAGGGAGAGCTCGTCAATGAGACTTGTAGGGAGGAGCCCGTCTGTTTGAAGTACAGTGAAGGGCTCGTCCTGATAAATAGTAGGAGCTCGTCTGCCTGTGTTGAAGGGAGAGCTCGTCAATGAGATTTGTAGGGAGGAGCCCGTCTGTTTGAAGTACAGTGAAGGGCTCGTCCTGATAAATAGTAGGAGCTCGTCTGCCTGTGTTGAAGGGAGAGCTCGTCAATGAGATTTGTAGGGAGGAGCCCGTCTGTTTGAAGTACAGTGAAGGGCTCGTCCTGATAAATAGTAGGAGCTCGTCTGCCTGTGTTGAAGGGAGAGCTCGTCAATGAGACTTGTAGGGAGGAGCCCGTCTGTTTGAAGTACAGTGAAGGGCTCGTCCTGATAAATAGTAGGAGCTCGTCTGCCTGTGTTGAAGGGAGAGCTCGTCAATGAGACTTTGTAGGGAGGAGCCCGTCTGTTTGAAGTACAGTGAAGGGCTCGTCCTGATAAATAGTAGGAGCTCGTCTGCCTGTGTTGAAGGGAGAGCTCGTCAATGAGATTTGTAGGGAGGAGCCCGTCTGTTTGAAGTACAGTGAAGGGCTCGTCCTGATAAATAGTAGGAGCTCGTCTGCCTGTGTTGAAGGGAGAGCTCGTCAATGAGACTTGTAGGGAGGAGCCCGTCTGTTTGAAGTACAGTGAAGGGCTCGTCCTGATAAATAGTAGGAGCTCGTCTGCCTGTGTTGAAGGGAGAGCTCGTCAATGAGACTTGTAGGGAGGAGCCCGTCTGTTTGAAGTACAGTGAAGGGCTCGTCCTGATAAATAGTAGGAGCTCGTCTGCCTGTGTTGAAGGGAGAGCTCGTCAATGAGACTTGTAGGGAGGAGCCCGTCTGTTTGAAGTACAGTGAAGGGCTCGTCCTGATAAATAGTAGGAGCTCGTCTGCCTGTGTTGAAGGGAGAGCTCGTCAATGAGATTTGTAGGGAGGAGCCCGTCTGTTTGAAGTACAGTGAAGGGCTCGTCCTGATAAATAGTAAGGAGCTCGTCTGCCTGTGTTGAAGGGAGAGCTCGTCAATGAGACTTGTAGGGAGGAGCCCGTCTGTTTGAAGTACAGTGAAGGGCTCGTCCTGATAAATAGTAGGAGCTCGTCTGCCTGTGTTGAAGGGAGAGCTCGTCAATGAGATTTGTAGGGAGGAGCCCGTCTGTTTGAAGTACAGTGAAGGGCTCGTCCTGATAAATAGTAGGAGCTCGTCTGCCTGTGTTGAAGGGAGAGCTCGTCAATGAGACTTGTAGGGAGGAGCCCGTCTGTTTGAAGTACAGTGAAGGGCTCGTCCTGATAAATAGTAGGAGCTCGTCTGCCTGTGTTGAAGGGAGAGCTCGTCAATGAGATTTGTAGGGAGGAGCCCGTCTGTTTGAAGTACAGTGAAGGGCTCGTCCTGATAAATAGTAGGAGCTCGTCTGCCTGTGTTGAAGGGAGAGCTCGTCAATGAGATTTGTAGGGAGGAGCCCGTCTGTTTGAAGTACAGTGAAGGGCTCGTCCTGATAATAGTAGGAGCTCGTCTGCCTGTGTTGAAGGGAGAGCTCGTCAATGAGATTTGTAGGGAGGAGCCCGTCTGTTTGAAGTACAGTGAAGGGCTCGTCCTGATAAATAGTAGGAGCTCGTCTGCCTGTGTTGAAGGGAGAGCTCGTCAATGAGATTTGTAGGGAGGAGCCCGTCTGTTTGAAGTACAGTGAAGGGCTCGTCCTGATAATAGTAGGAGCTCGTCTGCCTGTGTTGAAGGGAGAGCTCGTCAATGAGATTTGTAGGGAGGAGCCCGTCTGTTTGAAGTACAGTGAAGGGCTCGTCCTGATAATAGTAGGAGCTCGTCTGCCTGTGTTGAAGGGAGAGCTCGTCAGAGTGAGCAACTGGGTTTATGGCGCTGTGGACAGGCGGCACAGTGTGAAGGACCGTTTCGTGTGAGGATCCATCTTGTGGGGAGAGACGCTTCGTATGAAGAGGCGCTTTATGAGAGGAGCCGTTTCGTGTGTCCTTCAGTTATTGAAAAGGTGTGAACCGCTTTTAATGCTGATTGATGGGGAATTTGGAACGGTTGTGTATGCCTTCGGGTGCTTTCTCTATAAATAGGAGTTCTGTTGCCTCTGTGCCTTACGCTTTTCGAAGATTTCTGCTTTCCATACTGGGCGGATGAAGTTTGTAGAAGATGGATGCTTGATGTTCGGTTGCCTTCGTTGGGGTTCCTCTGACGCCTCTGGACATGCTTTCCTGAATTTCTCCGTGTGGGAGTTGTGTTTTTCCCTAGTTTCCCCTTTATGGGAGTCATGTTATTCCCTAGCTCTTGGCTAGGGAATGCGTCCTAGGGGTGGGGGGATGGTGCATCCCTTGCACCTCACTCCTCATTCTCTTTTCTTCCTTCCTCTCTCTCTGCTATACCTCTCCTCTTTTCTTTTCTTTTCTTCTTTCTATCTCCACAGCTTTCTCATCTGCTTCTTCTTCTTTCTCTCTCCTCTGTCCCCATCTTTTTCTCCTCTTCTCCTCCTTCTTGTCTTCTTTTCATTATGTCTTTCTCCTTTGTCTCCCTTCCCCTTTTTTTTTTTTTTTTTTTTGAGGGTATTGCTTGTACTGAGTGCATGGAGGGAACTGCTTGTACTGTATGCTTTTATGATGTAATCGAGGACACCATTGATTGTATCCAACCATGACTTGAAATAAAGATGTACTTTTATTTCTATGAATTTTCCATTGTTATATATATATATATATATATATATATATATATATTTTTTTTTTTTTTTTTTTCTACATGCCCGAACTGTTTGAGACATCCAATAGACAACCAGTGCTCGCCCCACTTGTCACCTAGGAATCGTAAGGCCTTATTGCGAACTGATGCCTACTGATAAAAGCGCTTAAGATGCTCCGCATTCCATGTATGCTGTAAGATTTTTCCTTCCTCTGTTTGGAGCTCATAATTGCCCGGTCTGACGACCCGAGATATAATATAAGGGCCCTCCCAATTAGGGCCTAGCTTCCCATGTGCTGGATTTTTCCTTGCGGGCAGTAGCTTTTTCAAGACCAAATCTCCCAGCACGTAACTTCTGGGCCTGACTCTCTTGTTGTAGTGCCTAGCGGTCTTCCTTTGGTATTCCTCTGTACGTTGTTGAACCTGCTCACGCTTTTCGTCCAGGAGCTCTAAGTTCAGACGCAGGGCCTCATCGTTTTGTTCCTCCGAGGCTAGCTCGATTCTGGGAGACTTTACTCCAACTTCAACAGGGGCTACTGCTTCTGTGCCAAAAGCTAGGGCAAATGGAGTTTCCCGGGTTGCTGACTTCTGTGTCGTCCTATAGGCCCATAGTACTTCAGGGAGGTATTCGACCCAACTCCCTTTCAGATCTTCCAGCTTGGTTTTCAAGGCGGCCTTGAGGGTTCTGATGGTGACTTCGGCTTGTCCATTTGATTGTGGGTGAGCTGGCGACGAATAGTAATTTTTAATCCCGAGCTCGGCACAAAAGTCCCTGAATTTTGCGTTATCAAATTGTTTTCCGTTATCTGAGACCAAGGCTCTCGGGACACCAAATCTGCATATGATCGCTCGCCATACGAAGTTGCGTATCTTCTGCTCTGTGATTGTGGCTAAGGGCTCGGCCTCAGCCCACTTGGTGAAATAATCTACTGCAACGATTATAAATTTACATTGGCCTTTGCCAATGGGCAAGGGCCCCAATATGTCCAACCCCCACTGCTGGAAGGGCCAGGGGCTGGTGATTGATGTCAGAGGCTCTGCTGGGAGGCGTGATATTTTAGCGTGTTCCTGGCAGATTCTGCATCTTTTGACCAGGTTGGTAGCATCTTTGAGCATTGTGGGCCAATAGTATCCCTGCCTCAAAACTTTCCCGGCCAATGTTCGAGCTCCGATATGGTTCCCGCATATGCCTTCGTGCACTTCTCTTAGCACGTATTCAGTGTCTTCTCCTGCGATGCATTTTAAGAAAGGTGTGAAGAATCCTCGTTTGTAGAGGCTTCCCTTGTGATTGGTAAACCTGGAGGATCTCACTCTTATCTTAGCCGCTTCCTTTGGGTCGTCTGGTAAGGTTCCGTCATTAATATAATCCCAAATAGGGTCCATCCAGTTTGGTACGGACCCTACTGGGGCGACTACTATGCCGTAAGGGTCGATGGAGGGCTCTGCGAGGTATTCGACGGGCGTTGATTCCCCAATGTCTTCCTGTAAGGCCGTGGCCAGTTTTGCCAAAGTGTCGGCGCGGGAATTCTCCGTTCTGGGGACGTACTTGATCTGAACTGATACAAACTTTTTTAATATATCACGGACTTTGCGAAGATATAGAATCATCTTCTCACCTTTGGCCTCGTATGTGTCTTCAATCTGTCTGACCACCAGTTGGGAGTCGCTATGGACCTCTAGCTGATCGACCTCTAATGAATGAGCGAGATTGAGGCCTGCTATTACGGCCTCGTATTCGGCCTCGTTGTTGGAGGCGTGGAACCCAAACCTGAGTGCATACTCAATGTCTATACCCTCTGGTGAGGTCAGGATTAAGCCTGCTCCGCTTCCTTGCGCATTTGAGGCTCCATCCACAGAGAGCTTCCATATGGGGAGGTCGTCCCTTGATTGGGTGGGCTCGGCAAGCTCTACTGGGGCGAATTCCATGACGAAATCGGCTAGGATCTGTCCTTTTATGGCTGTTTTTGGCTTGTACCGGATGTCGAATTCGCTCAGCTCTATGGCCCATTTCATCAACCTCCCAGAGACCTCTGGTTTATGTAACACCTGCTTCATGGGGTATTCGGTCGGGACTTCTATGGTGTGAGCCTGGAAATAAGGACGAAGTTTCCGAGCTGCGGTCACCAGAGCTAGTATTAATTTTTCCATTTTCGGATACCTCTCCTCAGCTCCCCTCAGGGCTCGACTGCAGTAGTAGACCGGGTGCTGTACCCGCTCTTTGTCTCTGACGAGCACCGCGCTAGTTGAAAAATCTGATACTGCCAAATACAATGTGAGGAGTTCTCCTTCTATCGGGCTCACTAGAATGGGTGGCGAGCTCAAGTATGTTTTCAAGGTTACAAACGCTTCTTCACATTTCTCATCCCATTGAAAGGCTTTCTTCAAAACTTGGAAGAAAGGTTGGCATTTGTCACTTGCCCTGGACACGAATCGACTTAGAGCTGCGATCCTCCCTGTTAATCGTTGTACTTCCTTTATCCCCGATGGTGATGGCATGTCAAGCAATGCTTTTATTTTATCTGGATTTGCTTCAATTCCCCTGTGGTTGACTATGAAGCCCAGAAATTTTCCCGCTGACACGCCGAAGGCGCATTTCGCCGGATTCAGCTTCATGTTATAGTCCCTCAGGATCTGGAACGTCTCGGAGAGGTGAGCGATGTGGATACCGGCTGTAGCGGACTTTACCAGCATGTCGTCTATGTATACCTCCATCGTTGCACCTATCTGTTTCTGAAACATCCGGTTCACTAACCTTTGGTAGGTTGCCCCTGCATTCTTGAGCCCAAATGGCATTACCCGATAACAGTAGGTCCCTTGTGCAGTGACGAATGACGTCTTCTCCTGGTCACTGGGGTCCATGCTTATCTGGTTATAACCGGAAAAGGCGTCCATGAAGCTAAGAAGCTCATGGCCTGCTGTGGCATCTACGATAAGGTCGATCCTGGGTAGGGGGAAGCTGTCCTTTGGGCATGCTTTGTTTATATCGGTGAAATCAATACAGAGCCGCCATTTGCCATTCGCTTTCTTGACGAGCACAACATTGGCCAACCACTCTGGGTATTCTACCTCCCTGATTGCCCCTGCTTGGAGGAGCTTACCGACTTCTTCGTTGATGGCCTTTTGTCTTTCTGGTGCGAAACTTCTGCGCTTCTGCTTAACCGGCTTGAAAGATGGGTTGGCGTTTAGTTTATGAGCGATGACTGCGGGGTCGATGCCACTCATGTCAGCCTGCTTCCATGCGAAGATGTCCCTGTTCTGTCTTAAGAACTGTGTGAGGAGGCCTTTGAGGCCTTCTGCTAATTTGGAGCCGATATAGGCAAGATGCTCTGGGTCGTCATCCAATGTTACTGGTTCCAGCTCTTCTGAGGGCTCGGGCCGAGTGAACACTTCATCACGCATATCAAGCTCACCCATGCTTACATTGTCGACCGTTTTTTGTTTCATAGAGGCGGTGTAGCATTCTCGTGCCACTCGCTGATCTCCTCGAACCGTCCCAACACCGTTTACTGTCGGGAATTTGATTACCAGGTGATATGCTGAGGGGATGGCTTTTATCGCGTTGAGAGAGGGCCTGCCCAGCAACATGTTATAGGCTGACGGGGCGTCCACTATGAGGAACCTTGCTGTCGTTGTTGCTTGGTAAGGGGGCTCCCCCAAGGTTAGCACCAGTTGGATCGATCCCAATGGTAACACCTTTTCCCCTGAAAACCCACGGAGATGAGTGTTGACAGGTTCTAGCTTTTCTCTTCCAATTCCCATTTTGTCGAAAGCCGATGCAAAAATGATGTCGGCCGAGCTCCCGTTGTCTACTAGGACCCGATGGACCGTTGTATTTGCCACGATTGCGCGGATTACCAGTGGGTCGTCATGGGGGTGCTGACACCCTTCCAAGTCTGAGTCGGAGAATGTGATAGTAGTGTCGACTCGCGGCATTTTAGATACTGACTGTACCTCCCCCATGTCTGCCGATCTTATGCTGCGCAAGTGGGCCTTCCGAGCCGAACTAGATTCCCCTCCTCCAGCAAATCCTCCTGAGATCACGTGGATTTCCCCCAGGGGTTGCTGATGCTGGGTCGTCGTCTGACGAGGTGGTGGTGGCTGAGCCGGGGCCCGGTTCTGGTTCTGGGTCTGGCCTTGAGCTTGATTCCCCGGAGATATAAAACGCCGTAGATATCCGCGCTGTATCAGATACTCTATCTCTCTTCTCAACTGTATACAGTTATCCGTGCGATGTCCATAGTCCCTGTGGAACTCGCAGTACTTGGTGTTATCTCTGGTAGCGGGATTTGACTTCATCTGCGCTGGCCATCTTAGGAACTGTTCGTTCCGTACTTCATGTAGAACTTGCGACACTGAGGCTGTTAAGGGAGTGAAGCGCTGAGGCGAGTAGCGTCGTCGTCTTTCGGGCTGTGAAGGGCCCAGGCGATCCCTAAGATTCCCTCGTCTTTTAGGGGATCGCTCCTGCTCTGCCCCCGGAGATTTCCTCTGGTCGCCTTGCCTCTTGGGGCTCCGTCCCCGTCGCTTCTCTGTTGTCTTTTTGTCCTTGCTAGCGGAAGAGCTCTCCTTCTTTGACAGGAGGGCCTCCTCTCCGTTTATGTATTTTTCGGCTTTGGCGAGAACCTCGGCCATGTTAGATTGAGGGTTCTTTGAGATAGAGAACATCAGGTCTTTGGACTGCACCCCCAACCCCGCAATGAAGGCCGTGACAGCGAACTTTTCGTCAAGTACATCTATCTTCAGGGACTCGGCATTAAACCGTTGTACGTATGACTTCAAATTTTCCTGTGTTCCCTGTTTGATGGTTAACAGATGGTAGCTCGGCTTCCTGTATGTCCTAGCCCCGATGAAGTGGGAGACGAACGCGATTGATAATTCTCTGAATGACGAAATCGTTGAAGAGGGGATTCTGTTGAACCAGGCCATAGCCGGGCCCTTTAAGGTGGTGGCGAACGCCCTGCATCGGACAGGGTCTGGATACCCATGCAACTCCATCTGATTCTTATAGGTATTGAGATGGTCTACTGGATCCTTGACGCCATCGAACGCTTCTACTTGAGGCATCCTGAATTTGGCCGGGAGCGGGTAGTTTAGCACCTCAGGGGTGAAAGGTGATTCTGTTTGTTGCACCAAGGTATCCATAGTGTCTGGGGTGCGCCCTTTAACTACCTCCTTCACATGGCTGAGCTCTTGTTGGAGGTCCCTGAACCTTTGCTCCCATGTCTGCTCTCTTGCAATCGGTGAGGGATGTTGTGGTTCTACGTTCTCGCCGCGTCCTCTGTGTACTGCTCGATTCTCTTCCCCTACAGGGGTTTGTTGTGAGCCGTGCCCCCTGGCTTGACTAGATTCCGCCTCTGCTTCGGTATTTCGGGGAATACCATAGCCGTGTTGTCCCTCGTGTGGAGGAACATTGTGACCTTCCTGAGTCTGTCGCTCTTCTCGGGGGTGTTGTATTTGTCTGGTGAGTTGTTCTATCTCCTCTATCAAGCGCTGGTTGACGAGGCGGAGTGCTTCCACTTCGTTTGTGTTGGCCTGGATCGCTTCTGCTGGCCCTGGTGGCCTGCTGTCTGCATCTCCTGGTGGGTCTGGCATCCTTGTAGGATTAGCGTTGCTCCTGCTCGTGTTCCTAGTTGATACCATCAGTAACTGAGAAATCAGTTATATGTGTGTAAGAACAGTCGTTCCCACAGACGGCGCCAACTGATGATGCCTCGTTTTCAACTGGAACTGGGCTGGGGCGAGTGAGGGTCGTTAGGCCTGACCAAGACTGCCGGCTGTGGAGCCGGAGAATGCTAGACCGCCCGTGTACCTCAGGAGGGCTGCAATGTGAGCCTGCGGGCTACGGTGAAGTACTTCCCTGCAAAAACCAAGGAAGAAGGAGGGTCGGCGAGGGCTTCGCCCGTGGCCGCTCCGATGCCTAAGTCAGATTCGTCCTTGGGAGAAAAGAGTCAATGCCTTGAGTGCTCAGTCTTGGCATACCTTTTAGTGTTGGAGCGGTCTTGTATTTGTAATGGGTCGTCGTCCCATTTGGACGATGATTAGGGGTTCTTCCCTTGGAGGATAGGTTTCCTCACGTAGTCATCCTTAGATTCAGCAATGGATTAGTCAAAGGAGTTTACTTGGAATAATCCTCCTTCCTTATTGGGAGATATTCAACTAATGGTTTTTCACTGCTTTTCCTTCCCTTTATAATAGGACTTGATAGGACGTCTCTTAAGGAATATTCTATCATCTGTATTTGTAGAGATATAGTTTGACTGGCCGTGTATGGGCCTTCCTGTTCTTCCAATTCCATGTTCTGGACCTAACGGGCTGGGCTTTTGTTTGGGCTGTTATGGAAGGATATGTACATGGCACGACCCTCACCGCTCTTTTGGGCTGGCGAGTGAAATGCCTGACCCAGTTCTATATCCTTATCAAGTCTCTTTTTTTTTTCAGTGAAACAAGAAGAAAAAAACTCAGGACATGCCTAATTACATTTTTTGAAAACTGGGCTTTTCTCAAAAATAAGAATGAAAATAGGCAAAACACATTTAATTCTTTTTTTTTTAATCTGAAAAACACGGAGAGTATAAAAAGAATAAATTTAAATAAGAATAGTTTTCAGAGAACATCAAAATGATGTTCTTTTGTGTTTTTAAAAGCTATTATCAAGAAAAAAGTATGAAAACCGGAACCAAACATGCTCTTAATTTTTAAATTTTTTTATGCTAATTATATTTTTAGTAAATGATATAATTGTCCATTATACCTAACTCAAATGGTAGAGCATTCAACGTTTAAATAATCAAGACATAAGAAAAAAAAGGGTCTCTACTTTTAAATAAGCAAGGACATAAGAAAGGAAGGGTCCCCTATTCGAGTTTTAGTAGGAACAATTTATTACTTTGTAATTGAAAGTATTTTAACTGTAAAAAAAAGTGATATAATTATTCCCTAAAATAATCCCTAAGAAGCTTATATATGTGTATGGGAAATAGACATTCATAAGCAAGCATTTCAAGTGTTTGGTTAAGTCTCTGAAAATTTTCTTTCACAACACATATATACTAATTAATAGAATTATATCTGTTAAGCCCACCAAACAAAAAGAAAAAAAAACACTATATATATAGCCATGCAATTAGGCCCATGATTAACTCAACAACTTTTTGGTCTAATAAATTATAGTCAATTTCAATGTGGCAAATAAAATATTGGTCATATTCAACAACCCTTTTTTTTCTTTTTTTCTTTTTTTTTTTTTTACGAAAAACAACAAATGTAGGCTAATTCAGATTGTTTTTTTAAAAAAAATTTGTATCAAATTTGGAGAATATTCAATGTTAATTAAAGAATAATTTTAAAAATCATAGCCCACAAGTCAAATAAAGTATCTTCGAAAAGTCAAAAATATCCAATAACTCAAGAATGGGACCATTTTCGTAACCTCCATGACTCCATCATGTAATTACTTTCCTTTTCCTTTTCTTGATTTATAAATGTACTTCCAAGAAAAGTATATGCAGCATGCCATTTTACATTTTTTTTTAAATATATAGAAAAAGGAAAAAAATAGTGTCATACTACAACAAAACATAGGGATAAATATATGAGTTAACAATTTTGATAAAAGTAAATATATATCAAGCGAGGGTATAAACGTCATAGGTGTATTTGATTCAAGAAATTGGATTTTGGAGTGTTAACAATGTGTAAGGTGCCAATCAAATAGACCATTTTGGGATGTCCCAATTATTGATCAACAAAAAACATGTATATCCGGAAGATTATGACTTGTTTGTTTATAGTTTTTGAAAACTATATTTTGTTTTTGAAAATAAGGAGAATAAGGAAAACTTAGAGAACGGGTTTAGTTCCCATTTTGATGGTGTTAAAAATAAAGAAAATAAAAAATAGTTTTGATCGAGAACAGCAATGTGGTAGAACACTAGAAACAAGTGGAGCAATGTGACAGAACACAAATGAGATCAAAAGCAACTTCTTATCTTGTCCAACATATCGCCTTTAAGATCTTCACTTGTGACTGAGATTTTATTTTAATCCTTCCATGCACAATGGTCTTTGTTGTCTCTTAGATTCTCAAAGTCCATGATCGTCGGGGCATGAACCTGGCAGCAAGAACCTGTAAACAAACTAAACATCAACGGTGGTGTGTCGGCCGGCTCTCCGATGATTAAGTTAGACAAAGAGATGGAGAGCGTAAACTGTAAGTCTTGCAGTCGTTTATATTTTTTTTTTAGCGTTACCTCCTTTTTCTATGAAGAAGGATCATACTCCACTTTCCATGGGAAGGTCCACCTTCTATGGGAAGTGGGTGATTGGTTTCTGAAATGGAAGGGAGGCAAGTGTGTCTCCTGCGCTTCAACCATTTTTCCTTTTGGGTAACCAAGTTGCCCGAGTCTTCCGCCTCAAAGATCGGTTGATCATCTTAAGGGTTCGTACGAGGATTGTGGGAGAATAAGTTCTCAAGTTGCAAGGAATCAACCAAGAACTCACTGGACGGCCATCTTCTTAAAGATGGCAGCCGGCCGAACGGGGCGTAGATATCCACAGGCTGGACTTTAGGCCTGGATCCATGTTCGTGTAGAGACGTCTAGGCCCTTTTTGGGCTTTGATCCGTTGTGCCTCTCTTTGGCTTTGATCCGTTTGGGATTTCTGAGTGGGGATGTTGGGCCAAAATTCATGGTACCCACAGTCTTGGCCTGCTCGATTGTTGTTTTGGCTTGTTTTTCCATTACGACCTTGGCTTGCTTAGCCATGACTTTGGTTTGCTTGGCCATAGCTTGACTTGGTCAATCATAAGCCTTGGTTTGTGTGTCATTCTTTCTTCAAGACGTCGTGCAGTCATCAAATTCTAGTTCTTCAATTCCTCAATCAAAGCCTCAAACTCCTCAATAGCGTTAGGGAAATAAATTGATACATCTATATTACTTATGCTTGCTATCCCTTTTGGCCTAGTTGGGATGTTTGATGCATGTTCCTCTTTGAAAAAACTTGTTGCATTTTTCTCCAATTGTTTTACCATGGTTGGAACTCATCATTCCTATATTGCTTTTGTAACATCGATCCTAAGCCCTGAGACTCCAAAACGATTTTATTTTAGCAAAGATAGGTCCCATCAGGCATGCCAAAATATGTTTATGATTTTTGTGATTTTTACTCTAACATATAAATAAAAGCATGTGGTTACGGGCATGTCATGAAATTAAGTGTTTCTAAACTAAGATTGCGCCTAGAAATCAAACTTTTGAATCAAACAAAGTAGGTTCCTTAGTTCCTTTGACAGTTCCCCAGAATCTAAGCAGATAATGTTGTAAAAATGTGAAAATTGTAGGAATAAAAGCTACAAGAAATGTTAAATTGCACTAAGAATGAATGAAACGATATTGTGCTAAGAATTGAAAAAAACTTGACTATAACTTGGAAAAGACAATGCTAGAAATTGATGAGAGCTAATTAGAAAACTAAAAAATATTGAAGTAGATTATCATTGTTATTTGTTGAGTTGATCGATTGATGATCATCTCCTTCGTAAGCTCTCTTTCTTTTATAGGAGTCTTTGAATAAATGTCAAAGTTTTTAACTCCCTCACTTTTCTCTATTATCTCTTTTTTTTTTTCTCTACTACCTCACCTCCTCAAATAGTTGTCCACATCTTTTTGCCATCTCCCAAAGTTTCTCTATTTTCTTGTCATTTCTTAAAAAATCTTATTTATCCTCCGCTGGTCAATCTTCAAAAATTTTAAAATTTCAAAAATACCTTAGGCTTTTTGCACAAATTTTTCAACTTATTTCATTTGGATTTTCAACCATAGGATTGGACTTAGACATCAATAACATTTGGGTCAGAAAAAAATTAAATTTAAGAATTTAATTTATATTATCTGGATTTTCTTGCAGTGGAAAAATATTTCTCTGATAAAGATAGTAGTCATGATCTCAAATGATGAACAAGAATATTTCATAATCATTTCAAAAGAATAAGAAAATTTCCTTAATTTGGATATTTCAAAAAATGCTAAGAAAAATGATTTTCTCATATTTAATTATCTAATAAAAAAATTGAAGTGTCAAATGAGGCCTGACTCAGTAATTAAAGGGTTAGATAAGGCATAGAGAATGATCATGTTCGAGTCTCTGTGAGAAGTGAGAACATAATACTACAACGTTGTAATTCCAAATGAATAAATGTAAAAAAATGTTGTGTTTGGTTTGGGAAAATATTAAGGCGACGTGCGGTCATCAAACGCTAGTTCTTCGGTTCTTCAATCAAAGCCTCAAACTCCTCAATAGTGCTAGGGAAATAAATTGATACATCTATATTACTTATGTTTGCTATCCCTTTTTGCGTAGTTGGGTTGTTTAATGCATGTTCCTCTTGGAAAAACTTACTATATTTTTCTCAATTGTTCTACCATGGTTGGAACTAATCCTCCATGTGCTGCTTTTGCAGCATCAGATCCTAAGCCTTAAGACTCCAAAACGATTTTACTTCAACAAAGATAGGTTCCACAGAGCGTGCCAAAAATATTTTTGTGATTTTTACTCTAACATATAGAATAAAAGCATGCGCTTGCAGGTGTGCCGCAGATAATACCATAAAATTTAAAAATTATAGGAATAAAAGTTGAAGGAAATGTTAAATTGCACTAAGAATGAATGAAACAATATAGTGTTGAAAAATTGAAAGAAACTTGACTAGAACTTGGAAATAGAATGTTGGAAATTGACGAAAGCTAATTAGAAAGCTAAGAAACATTGGAGTAGATTGTCATTACTACTTGTTGAGTTAATTGATTGGTGATCATCTCCTTCGTGAACTTTCCTCCTCTTATAGGAGTACTTGAATAACTATCAAAGTTCTTCACTCCTTCACTTTTCTCTCCTACCTTTTTTTTTTCCATTACCTCACCTCTTCAAATAACCACCCCGTATGGTTGGAAAAATTTGACACGACACGTGAATATGACACAAACCCAACACGATTTTTGCGGGTTTGGGTCATATTTGTGTTTATCCGTCTAACACGTTAATAAATGAGTCATATTCGTGTTGACCTGCCTAACACGAATTTGACCCGGATGGACCCGTTTAATTATTATATTATTACTTAACCTATTTATTAAATTCTTTGTGTTAAATATGGATTATTAATTTTAATTTCTATTAATTTAAATAATAAAATTAATAAACATGTTAAATTTAAGAGGTTATTTGTGTTTAACGTGCATAAATGATTAATTATAATTTTATTATTTTAAATAATCAAATTAATTAGTCATATTCGTGTTGACCTACCTAACACGAATAATAAATGAGTTGGGTTTTGGTTAGCAAATGTTGACACGTTTTATTATTTATGTCGAGTTGGGTTAGCGAATGTTGATACGATCTGTATATTTACACGACACGAACACGACCTATCGACACGAATTACCACCCCTACTATCCAGGTCTTCTTACCATCTCCCAAAGTTTATCTATTTTCTTGTCATCTTTTGAAAAGTCTTATTTATCTTCCGCTAGCCAGTCATCAAAATTTTAAATTTTCAAAAATATCTTAAGCTTATTGCATGGGCTTTTCAACTTATTTCATTTAGATTTTTAACCTTACGCTTTTGTTCATACCTAAATAACATTGGGTCAGGCTAAATTAAATTTAGGTACAAACAATTTTGTAATCTTTTTCTTTCTCAAAAAAAAAAAAAATATTTGTAATCATTTTCATGTTGCTTAAAGGACACTTTTTCTATAAATAATTTCAACATTATATTTTAATAAATGTCAAGATTTATTATCAAAATAAGAGTCTATTCGAGAGGATAAAGTGCATAATAGCCTTCTAGGTTTTCCCATCCTACCCCTTTACCATTTTACACTGTACCTATCCATATACTTACAGTATAG
>JAREIK010004434.1:0-33203 GCA_029783825.1 Sapria himalayana
AAAAGGGGTCGTCAAACAGTGTCAGTGAACAGTGGTCGTCCAAAAGGGGTCGTCAAACAGTGTCAATGAACAGTGGTCGTCCAAAAAGGGTCGTCAAACAAGGGGTCGTCAAACAGTGTCAGTGAACAGTGTCAGTGAACAGTGGTCGTCCAAAAGGGGTCGTCAAACAAGGGTCGCAAAAGTGTCAGTGCAGTGTCAGTGAACAGTGGTCGTCCAAAAAGGGGTCGTCAAACAAGGGTCGTCAAACAGTGTCGTGAACGTGGTCGTCAAACAGTGAGGGTCGTCCTTGAACAGTGGTCGTCAAACATGGACGTGAACAGTGTCGTCAACCAAGAGGGGTCGTCAAACAGTGGACGTGAACAGTGGCAGTGAACAGGGCGCCCAACAGTGGTCACTCGTCAAGACTGACTGCGCATGACCTCCAACTTCGGAAGGTCATATCTCCTTCGTTTGAACTCCGATTTAGGTGTTCTTGGACTCTATGGAAAGCCCATTGAGTCAAGAATACATTTGTATGCCTGAGGGAGATAGAAGATGTCATACCGAGGTGTTAGACCGAGCTCGTCACTTCAGTCAGCTCGTCACTTCAGGTCAGCTCGTCAAGACTGACTGCGCGTGACCTCCAACTTCGGAGGTCATATCTCCTTCGTTTGAACTCCGATTTGGGTTTCTTGGACTTCATGGAAAGCCCATTGAGTAAGCTTTCCAACGGGACCACTGGGAAGGGCAGTGGTGTCGGAGCCGGCCGGAATGGCCGTCCGGCCAAGTGAGGTAGGCTCCCAGGTGAGACAGTTAGTCATGCGTGACCTCCAACTTCGGAAGGTCATAACTTCCTCGTCCGAACTCCGATTCGGGTGTTCTTTGACTCTATGGAAAGCCCATTGAGTCAAGATTGCATCCATGTTCCTGTGGAGGACATTGTCCAATCAGCATGGTAGTGCTGGTCAGTTAAGTGGTGTGTTATGGCTTTAGTTTATAACATGCAGCTTGTAATTTGACATGTTGATATGTGCGTATATGGTTTGAGTTGATAACATGCGTGTGGAAAATATGATCTGTTTATAATATGCTGTAGGACATTTTAACAGGCATGCTTATTCTAAATATGAAGCAGGATAATATGCATGAATATGTTTGCTATGGGTGATTATGTATATGCACACTAGCATGATAGAATACATGTGCACGAAGACATCGCATGACATGGGTGTGAGTGCATGGTGACAAGGATCGGCACGGGTTAGGTGTCAGGGGTACACGTTTATGGTCAATAAACTGTGTGGTTACTGATTAGATGGACTTGTAATGGGAAACAAAGTCCAAATGAGTCAAACAGTTTGAAAATAGATGGAAAATAAATATAAGTGTGTTGGGCATAGCAGATGGGGTAGATCCCCCCCAGGGTGAAAGACCCAAATGTTATTCACGGTTAGACATGAATCCCGGCGATGTAAGTTCGTGAAAATGTTGGAACGGCGTGCGGCGTCCCGCGGTGAAAACCCGAAAAATCCGTGGCCCACAAATAATGTGAACACAAAAAAGAAATTTGATCGAATCAAATGAACATTGGAGGTTTTCCCAATGGGTTACAAACTTTTAAAAACAAAAACTCTTGTTTTGGAAAATGGTCATTTGTGGAACAAAATGACGGTTGGTTTTTCACACTTGGCATAGGTAGGTGTGAGGGAGTCGGTGAGTGACTCGGGATATGGGCATGAGGACATTTCATGCATTGACATTCATGTAGGTACATTTACTTGAATGTGTGTATTTTTAGATCACTTGTATGATGCACTTAGGTGGGGAGTATCCTTGTAGGAGATTATTACTACTGAGCTTTGCTCACCCCGTCGTGGGACCCCCCTTTCAGGTACACAAGAAGACGGCGCTCCCTCGAGGCCGTGAGTATGAAGAAGGCCGGGTTGTGGTCCTTGAGAAACACTTTGTAAAATATATTAGAACAATGTAGTTTCATATATTTTGGTATGTAAAAGAGTTGTACGTTAAGCTCTTGAATGAAAAAAAAAAATGACCCCGAAATTTGGGGCGTCACAGCTTGGTATCAGAGCCTAGGTATACGAATACCTAGGGCCCGGTGGGGCATGGGTCTAGAACATGCTGTTGATGAGTAGGAACATCACAACTTGGTATAGCCTGGTGTTGAGCTTGAGTTATAGTTACTTAGTGCTCGGAAATTGGATGTCCAGATCATAGTTGGGTATCAAGGTCTAGGTAGGAGGTTACCTAGGAGTCCACGGGACAGGATTAGATCACAGCATGCATTTGTGTTTTCGTGTGTATGCTTTGATTGTATGTGTGTGATTGGGTGTTACAAATTGTGTGAATTATATACGTGATAGATGTATGTGGAAAACAAGGAACACTAGGGGTTCGGAAAACAGAATGAACATGGAAATTTAATAACTCTTTTGCCATTTGACATGTGTAGATGGCAAGTCGAGGTCGGGGGCGTAGAGGTCGCCCACGAGGTGCCAGTCAAGCACCACCTGTTTTTGATCAGGAGGCCTTCATAGAGGCCATGGGCGCTGCGATAGCCACTGCTACACAGGCTGATGCAGCTAGAGGTCAGGGAGGTGCCAGTAACCTCCAGAGGTTCAAGGCACATCATCCTCCGACGTTCACGGGAGGAGGGGACCCGATGGTAGCCGACCATTGGTTCCGTCAGATTGAGAGGATTCTCCGGGCCATGGAGATCACCTCTGATACTACTCGGATTACGCTGGCTTCATTCCAGCTTGAGGGTGAGTCCCAGATCTGGTGGGAGTGGGTCACGACTTCCAGGGACTTGGAGACTATGACATGGGATGATTTTCGCAGACTATTCATGGGGAAGTATTTTCCGGCTTCTGCTAGACATGCGAAGGCCCGAGAGTTCCTTGAGCTGAGACAGGGGACGATGACTGTACTCGAGTACGTAGCCAGATTCACAGAGTTGGCACGTTTCGGGGATGATTATGTGGCCACTGACGCGGCCAAAGTCAGGAGGTTCGAGGATGGGCTGAAATTGTCCATCCGGGGCAAGATTGTAGGCATAACCTACAAGACATGGATTCGATGGTCAGTACAGCCTTGCTCATTGAGCGAGAGATGGAGAACGCACGGAGCATTCGAGATGCGGGTACTGGTGGCAAGAGGAGGGAGAGCCAGTCTTCTTCTAGCTCAGGAAAGAAGCCAAAGGCTTCTAGTTCACGAGGGTTTCAGAGCCGCGACCATCAGGGCCAAGGACAGGCTAGGGCTCCCAGTCAGGAGGGCCAGCCAGGACCGATGACATGTTTCTATTGCCATCAGCCTAGGCATATGAAACGGATTGCCCGCGGAGGCATGGATCTCAGGGTTTTGGGCCGGCGCAGTCCCAGTCATCAGTGGGACAGGCGCGGACACAGTTTGTTCCTCCGCCCCCCAGTATGGGTCAGAGGAACCAGTATCAGTCCCAGGGTGTTGTACGAGCGCCTCCCTCCGCACAGACAGGCCAGAGGAGTCAGGGCATGGGTCGAGGCCCGAGGACAAGGCCACAGGGGGACACCAGGGGTTCAGGGACGTGTCTACGCCATCACACCACCGACTGAGCCAGCAGATCAGTCAGCTATACAGGGTATGTTTCTGTTATCTCGCCTATGGGCAAGGGTATTATTTGATTCGGGTGCATCGCATTCATTCATCGCTGCATCAGTTGTGATAGAGTTGGGCTTAGAGGTTGAGGCATTGGAGGAGCCATTGTATGTGAGTTCTCCCCTAGGGATTAGGGCGAGGATAGGGATGATTTGTCGTGGTTGCGAGTTAGAGATCTCTGGGATTCTACTCACCGTGGACCTGAGGGTCATGGACATGTCAGAATTTGACGTCATCCTTGGAATGGATTGGCTGACAGCTTATAGAGTTGTCATCGATTGTGAGCGTAGGAGGATTACTGCCTACACACAGGACGGTACTTGTGTTGTGTTTCAGGGGGACAAGCATGTTGTTTTTCCCCAGACGGTGTACGAGTCCAGATGTCAAGGACAGTTAGCGGGTTGGCTAGCAAGCCTTACCCTAGAGGACAAGGTGAGACCAGACTTAGATCTACCTCGAGTAGTTTGCGAGTATGAGGATGTTTTTCCAGATGAGCTACCTGGACTAGCCTCCGTAGAGGGATGTAGACTTCGTATTGAGCTACACCCTGCACGTCGCCCATCTCTATGACTCCGCATAGGATGGCACCAGTTGAGTTGCAGGAACTCAAGTTCCAGCTACAGGAGTTGATTGGACAAAGGGTTTATTAGACCGAGCACTTCACCATGGGGCGCTCCGGTCCTGTTTGCGAAGAAGAAAGACAAGACCCTTCGACTGTGCATTGATTACCGACAGTTGAACAGGGTTACGATCAAGAATCGGTATCCCTTACCGAGGATTGATGACTTGTTCGATCAGTTGAGAGGGGGCGCGAGTCTACTCCAAGATAGACCTTCGCACTGGTTACCATCAGCTGAGGGTTAGGGAGACAGATATCCCTAAGACAGTGTTTAGGACGCGTTATGGGCACTTTGAGTTTACAGTGATGCCCTTTGGATTGACGAATGCGCCAGCAGCATTCATGGACCTCATGCATAGGGTATTCCAACCCTATCTAGATCAGTTTGTCGTAGTCTTCGTGGATGACATTTTGATCTACTCCCAGTCAGAGTGGGAGCATGAGTATCACTTGAGGATTGTTTTACAGTTGCTGAGAGACCATCAGTTGTACGCCAAGTTCAGTAAGTGCGAGTTTTGGCTTACTGAGGTGAGGTTTTTGGGACACGTGGTGTCAGCATCAGGCGTGTCAGTTGACCCTGAGAAGGTCGAGGCCGTGATGAGTTGGGAGAGGCCGAAGTCAGTCTTCGAGATACGCAGTTTCTTGGGATTGGCTGGGTACTACAGGAGATTCATTGAGGACTTCTCCCGATTAGCGGCACCTATGACGAGATTGACCCGGAAGGAGGTCAAGTTTGATTGGGATGACCGATGCGAGGAGGCATTCCAGGAGTTGAAGAGGAGACTTACTACTGCTCCTATCTTGATAGTCCCGGACAGGGGACAGGGTACACAGTGTATTGTGATGCCTCGAGGGCCGGACTGGGATGTGTTTTGATGCAGTCCGGGAGGGTAGTAGCTTATGGTTCCCGCCAGTTGAAGAATCATGAGCAGAATTACCCCACACACGACATGGAGTTGGCGGCCATAGTCTTCGCCTTGAAGATTTGGCGCCACTACTTATATGGCGAGGAGTTCGAGGTGTACTCAGACCACAAAAGTCTGAAGTATATCTTCACGCAGCGGGACCTCAATATGAGGCAACGCAGGTGGATGGAGTTCCTAGAGGATTATGACTTCACTTTGCATTACCATCCCGGTAAGGCAAATGTGGTGGCTGATGCATCTCAGTCGGAAATCACGGGGAGTATTGGCTAGTATAGCTTCTCGGAGTGGCAGATGCTGGAGACTGTGGGGCAGTTTGGACTACAGTATAGCGAGCAGGCCTAAGGGCACATTGGGGAGTTTAGTAGCTACACCGACTCTGTTGAGCAGAGTGATTGAGTCCCAGTGGCAGGACGCGGAGATAGTGTCCATCAAGGGACAAGTACAGTCAGGTACTGGTGACGAGGGCTGGACCGTTCACGTAGATGGAAGTCTGCGATATAGGGGACGGGTAGTGGTTCCCCAGGTGACCGATTTGAGAGAGGAGATTCTCAGGGAGTTTCACTGCTCTCGATTTGCTGTACATCCAGGTGGCACGAAGATGTACCAGGATCTTCGTCGCCAGTATTATTGGAGTGGGATGAAGAGACACGTAGGAGACTTTGTTCAACGATGTCTCACATGTCAGCAGATTAAGGCTGAGCACCAGAAGCCAGCAGGGCTACTTCAGCCATTGGAGGTGGCTGAGTGGAAGTGGGAGCATGTCACAATGGATTTTGTGACCCACTTGCCACTGACATCGCAGAGACATGATGCGGTATGGGTGATAGTGGACCGACTCACGAAGTCGGCACATTTTCTAGCTGTGCGGATGACCTTCACACTGGAGAATTCTGCCGGTTGTACATCAGAGAGATCGTCCGGCTACATGGAGTGCCAGTATCCATAGTGTCGGACAGAGACCCGAGGTTTACAGCGCACTTTTGGAAGAGTTTCCAGAAGGCTATGGGGACACGGTTGGCCATGAGTACAGCCTTCCACCCACAGACAGACGGTCAGTCGGAGAGGACCATACAGGTGTTAGAGGACATGCTGCGAGCATGCGTCTTGGATCATAAGGGTAGCTGGGAAGAGCACTTGCCCTTAGTGGAATTCGCCTACAACAACAGTTATCAGGCGAGTATACAGATGGCACCCTACGAGGCTTTGTACGGGAGGCCATGCCGATCACCGATTTGCTTGGGACCGAGGTAGGAGAGAGCTCCATTACTGGTCCAGATTTGATTAGAGACACCTCCGAGAAGGTGAGTTTGATACGGCAACGTCTTCTCACGGCACAGAGCCGGCAGAAGAGCTATGCAGACAGGCGACGTCGACCCTTAGAGTTCGAGGTTGGTGATCACGTTTTCTTGAAAGCGATGCCTAAGAGAGGAGTGGTCAGATTCGGCAAGCGCGGGAAGCTATCGCCGAGGTTTATTGGGCCTTTCGAGATACTCGAAAGGGTGGGCATTGTAGCGTACCGGTTAGCTTTACCGCCCAGTATGTCAGGTGTTCATGAAGTATTCCACGTCTCCATGCTCCGAAGGTACACTCCTGATCCCGCTCATGTAGTGGATTGGGAAAAGATTGAGATTGACACAGATGGAACCTTTGAGGAGGGACCAGTACGCATCATAGATAGCAGAGATCAGGTTTTGAGACGCAAGACCGTGAGGCTGGTGAAAGTACTGTGGCAACACCGTGGAGTGGAGGAGGCAACATGGGAGCGCGAGGACACTATGCGGGCCACCTATCCCTTCTTGTTTAGGGATGAAGGTACGCCGTGTAGTGATTTAATAACTAAATGACTAGTTTACATGCATGACATAGTACATGTTGCATGCGCATGTGAATTGTTGTGATTGAGTGGAATTTCGGGACGAAATTCTTTTAAGGGGGGAAGAATGTAAAACCCGAGAAAATTTTAATTTTCTGAAAAAGGGTAAAATGGTAATTTCGGTCAAAAATCCAGAATTTTTCTAGGTCTCGGATGACGAAACGACTTCACCGTTGGAATCGTCCCCGAAATCTAGCTACCATGTCAGATTTCGTTAAATTCCGAGACAGTCGGGAATTGTACGTAATTCGAGGCAATTGGACAAATAAGTAAATGACAGGTGGCATAAAGTCCCACACCACGTGGGTGCATGCAAGTAGGCTACGTGTCTAAGGAAAGTAGTCTTGCATGAGGGTAAATGCTAGTGGATGCTAGGTGTCTTGGATAGGCTTTGCATGAGGAATTTAGTGGGAAGGAATGTGGGTTAGGAGACAAGTGGAAGGAAGGTGTCAAGAGGCTTAGGAGGAACATGCTCTCTAAATAGAGGAAAAACTGATCCGGCGGGGAGAGGGAAAAAGAGGAAGAAAAAGAGAGAGTTTTAGAGAGAGAGACTCCACCTTCTCTCTAAATTTCCCGACGATCGGACCGACTGTTTCAGGCGGAGCAAGAGGAAGAGTTCATCCTCTCGACAAGGGCTTCGCATAGAGACCGGAAATTAGGAGTTTCAACAAACTCCAAGAGGTAGGTCTTCTCCTACCTTGGTTCCTTTCTACCTAAGGGTTGTGTGGTGGTTGTGTATGCCCTACGGGGAATGTTTGGTTGTATTTTGCACCATGAGAAGCTGCCACATTGAGGGTAGCATACATAAACCGGACTTTGGAACTGATTTTTGGATAGGAAAGAAATGGAATGAGGTAGTGGGTCCTTCTGATAAATTGTAGCCTCATCAATGAACTTGATGTTAGGCTTTTGAATTTCTCGATTTGGACCTCTGTAGACTAAGTTATAGTCCTTTTACTGATGTCAGTCCAGCTAAATCTGGTCGGGTCAGTTCTGCCAATTCGGGTCAACTAGCCGGACCTTAAAACGGTTTTTGGGTCAGAAATAAAAGGAATCTGGAAGTGAATCCTTCTGATAAATTGTAGCCCCATCAATGAACTTGATGTTAGGCTTTTGAATTTCTCAATTTGGACTCCTGTAGACCAAGTTATGGTCTTTTTACTCCAAACAGTCAAATGGGTGAGGGGTCGTCAAACAGTGGACGTGAACAGTGTCGTCCAAAAAGGGGTCGTCAAACAAGGGGTCGTCAAACAGTGTCAGTGAACAGTGTCAGTGAACAGTGGTCGTCCAAAAAGGGGTCGTCAAACAAGGGGTCGTCAAACAGTGTCGTGAACAGTGTCGTCCAAAAGGGGTCGTCAAACAAGGGGTCGTCAAACAGTGTCAGTGAACAGTGCAGTGAACAGTGGTCGTCCAAAAAGGGGTCGTCAAACAAGGGGTCGTCAAACAGTGTCAGTGAACAGTGGTCGTCAAACAGTGAGGGGTCGTCCATGAACAGTGGTCGTCAAACAGTGGACGTGAACAGTGTCGTCCAAGAGGGGTCGTCAAACAGTGGACGTGAACAGTGTCGTCCAATAAGGGTCGTCAAACAGTGGACGTGAACAGTGTCGTCCAATAAGGGTCGTCAAACAGTGGACGTGAACAGTGTCGTCCAATAGGGGTCGTCAAACAGTGGACGTGAACAGTGTCGTCCAAGAGGGGTCGTCAAACAGTGGACGTGAACAGTGTTAGTGAACAGTGCCGCCCAACAGTGGTCATCGTCAAGACTGACTGCGCATGACCTCCAACTTCGGAAGGTCATATCTCCTTCGTTTGAACTCCGATTTAGGTGTTCTTGGACTCTATGGAAAGCCCATTGAGTCAAGAATGCATTTGTATGCCTGAGGGAGATAGAAGATGTCATACCGAGGTGTAGACCGAGCTCGTCACTTCAGTGCAGCTCGTCACTTCAGGTCAGCTCGTCAAGACTGACTGCGCGTGACCTCCAACTTCGGAAGGTCATATCTCCTTCGTTTGAACTCCGATTTGGGTGTTCTTGGACTTCATGGAAAGCCCATTGAGTAAGCTTTCCAACGGGACCACTGGGAAGGGCAGTGGGTGTCGGAGCCGGCCGGAAATGGCCGTCCGGCCAAGTGAGGTAGGCTGCCCAGGTGAGACAGTTAGTCATGCGTGACCTCCAACTTCGGAAGGTCATAACTTCCTCGTCCGAACTCCGATTCGGGTGTTCTTTGACTCTATGGAAAGCCCATTGAGTCAAGATTGCATCCATGTTCCTGTGGAGGACATTGTCCAATCAGGCATGTTAGTGCTGGTCAGTTAAGTGGTGTGTTATGGCTTTAGTTTATAACATGCAGCTTGTAATTTGACATGTTGATATGTGTTGTACATGGCTTGAGTTGATAACATGCAGTGTGGAATATGACATGTTGATATATGCTGTATGACATTTCAACAGGCATGCTAAATCTTAAATACGAAGCATGGATAATATGCATGAATATGTGTGCATGGGTGATTATGTATATGCAACTAGCATGATAGCATTGCATGTGCACGAAGACATCGCATGACATGGGTGTGAGTGCATGGTGCGGATCGGCACCTGGGTTAGGTGTCACGGGTACACGGTTATGGGTCAAAAACTGTGTATGGTACTGATTGATGGACTCGGGTAATGGGACAAAGTCCGAATGAGTCAAACGGTTTTGAAACTAAGGGAAATAAATATAAGTGTGTTTGGGCATAGCAAGATGGGGTAGATCCCCCCCCAGGGTGAAAGACCCAAATTTTATTCACGGTTAGACATGATTCCCGGCGATGCAAGTTCGTAAAAATGTTGGAACGGCGCGCGGCGTCCGGCGGTGAAAACCCGAAAAATCCGTGGCCCACAAATACATAAACACACGCAATATTGACCAAATCAAATGTGCATTGGAGGCTTTTCCAATGGGTTACAAAGTTTTAAAAGAAAACAAAAGTTCTTGTTTTGGATAAAAGGTCATTGGTGGAACAAATGACGGTTGGTATTTCACACTCGCCTAGGTAGGTGTGAGGGAGTCGGTGAGTGACTCGGGATATGGGCATGAGGACATTCATGCATTGACATTCATGTAGGCATCTTACTTGAATGTGTTTTCTATGCAATCATTGCATGTGCACTTAGGTGGGGAGTAACCCTTGTAGGAGATTATTACTACTGAGCTTTGCTCACCCCGTCGTGGGACCCCCCTTTCAGGTACACAAGAAGACGGTGCTCCCTCGAGGCCGTGAGTAAGAAGAAGGTCGGGTTGTGGCCTTGAGCAGCTATTTTGTAAAAATATATTAGAACAATATAGTTTCATATATTTTGGGTATGTAAAAGAGAAGTACATTGAACTCTTGTATGAAAAAAAAAAAAAAAAAAAATGACCCCCGAAAATTTGGGGCGTCACAGCTTGGTATCAGAGCTTAGGTATACGAATACCTAGGGCTCGGTGGGGCATGGGTCTAGAACATGCTGTTGATGAGTAGGAACATCACAACTTGGTATAGCCTGGTGTTGAGCTTGATGTGATAGTAACTTAGTGCTCGGAAATTGGATGTCCAGATCATAGTTGGGTATCCAGGTCTAGGTAGGAGGTTACCTAGGAGTCCACGAGACAGGATTAGATCACAGCATGCATTTTGTGTTTTCGTGTGTATGCTTTGATTGTATGAGTGTGATTGGTGTTACAATTTGTGTGAATTATATATGTGATAAATGTATGTGGAAAACAAGGAGCACTTGGGGTTTGGAAAACATAATGAACAAGGAATTTAATAACTCTTTTGCCATTTGACACGTGTAGATGGCAAGTCGAGGTCGGGGGCATAGAGGTCGCCCACGAGGTGCCAGTCAGGCACCACCTGTTTTTGATCAGGAGGCCTTCATAGAGGCCATGGGTGCTGCGATAGCCACTGCCACACAGGCTGATGCAGTTAGAGGTCAGGGAGGTGCCAGTAACCTCCAGAGGTTCAAGGCACATCACCCTCCGACGTTCACGGGAGGAGGGGACCCGATGGTAGCCGACCATTGGTTCCGTCAGATTGAGAGGATTCTCCGGGCAATGGAGATCACCTCTGATACTACTCGGATTACGCTGGCTTCATTCCAGCTTGAGGGTGAGTCCCAGATCTGGTGGGAGTGGGTCACGACTTCCAGGGACTGGGAGACTATGTCATGGGATGATTTTCGTAGGCTATTCATGGGGAAATATTTTCCGGCTTCCGCTAGACATGCGAAGGCCCGAGAGTTCCTTGAGCTGAGACAGGGGACGATGACTGTACTGGAGTACGTAGCCAGATTCACAGAGTTGGCACGTTTCGGGGATGATTATGTGGCCACTGACGCGGCCAAAGTCAGGAGGTTTGAGGATGGGCTGAAGTTGTCCATCCGAGGCAAGATTGTAGGGCATAACCTACAAGACATGGACTCGATGGTCAGTACAGCCTTGATCATTGAGCGAGAGATAGAGAACGCACGGAGCATCCGAGATGCGGGTGCTAGCAGCAAGAGGAAGGAGAGTCAGTCTTCTTCGAGTTCGGGAAAGAAGCCGAAGGCTTCCAGTTCACGAGGGTTTCAGAGCCGTGGCCACCGGGGCCAAGCACAGTCTAGGGTTCTTAGTCAGGAGGGTCGGCCAGGACCGATGACATGTTTCTATTGCCATCAGCCTGGGCATATGAAACGGGATTGCCCGCAGAGGCATGGATCTCAGGGTTTTGGACCGACGCAGTCCCAATCATCAGTAGGACAGGCGCGGACACAGTTTGTTCCTCCACCCCCCAGTATGGGTCAGAGGAACCAGTATCAGTCCCAGGGTGTTGTACGAGCACCTCCCGCTGCACAGACAGGGCCAGAGGGGTCAGGGCATGGGTCGAGGCCGAGGACAAGGCTCACAGGTTGGGACACCAGGGGTTCAGGGACGTGTCTACGCCATCACACCACCGACTGAGCCAGCAGATCAGTCAGCTATACAGGGTATGTTTCTGTTATCTCGCCTATGGGCAAGGGTATTATTTGATTCGGGTGCATCGCATTCATTCATCGCTGCATCAGTTGTGATAGAGTTGGGCTTAGAGGTTGAGGCATTGGAGGAGCCATTGTATGTGAGTTCTCCCCTAGGGATTAGGGCGAGGATAGGGATGATTTGTCGTGGTTGCGAGTTAGAGATCTCTGGGATTCTACTCACCGTGGACCTGAGGGTCATGGACATGTCAGAATTTGACGTCATCCTTGGAATGGATTGGCTGACAGCTTATAGAGTTGTCATCGATTGTGAGCGTAGGAGGATTACTGCCTACACACAGGACGGTACTTGTGTTGTGTTTCAGGGGGACAAGCATGTTGTTTTTCCCCAGACGGTGTACGAGTCCAGATGTCAAGGACAGTTGGCAGGTTGGCTAGCAAGCCTTACCTTAGAGGACGAGGTGAGACCAGACCTTGATCTACCTCGAGTAGTCTGTGAGTATGCAGGATGTTTTTCCAGATGAGCTACCAGGTTTGCCTCCGCAGAGGGATGTAGACTTCGTATTGAGCTACACCCTGGCACGTCGCCCATCTCTATGACTCCGCATAGGATGGCCCCAGTTGAGTTACAGGAACTCAAGGTCCAGCTACAGGAGTTATTGGACAAAGGGTTTATTAGACCAAGCACTTCACCATGGGGCGCTCCGGTCCTGTTTGCGAAGAAGAAGGACAAGACCCTTCGGCTGTGCATTGATTATCGACAGTTGAACAGGGTTACGATCAAGAATCGGTACCCATTACCGAGGATTGATGATTTGTTTGATCAGTTGAGAGGAGCGCGAGTCTACTCCAAGATAGACCTTCGCACTGGTTACCATCAGCTGAGGGTTAGGGAGACAGATATCCCTAAGACAGCGTTTAGGACACGCTTATGGGCACTATGAGTTTACAGTGATGCCCTTCGGATTGACGAATGCGCCAGCAGCATTCATGGATCTCATGCATAGGATATTCCAACCCTATTTAGATCAGTTTGTCGTAGTCTTTGTGGATGACATTTTGATCTACTCCCAGTCAGAGTGGGAGCATGAGTATCCACTTAAGGATTGTTTTACAGTTGCTGAGAGACCATCAGTTGTACGCCAAGTTCAGTAAGTGCGAGTTTTGGCTTACTGAAGGTGAGGTTTTTGGGACACGTGGTGTCAGCATCAGGCGTGTCAGTTGACCCTGAGAAGGTCGAGGCCGTGATGAGTGGGAGAGGACGAAGTCAGTCTTCGAGATACGCAGTTTCTTGGATTGGCTGGGTACTACAGGAGATTCATTGAGGACTTCTCCCGATTAGCGCACCTATGACGAGATTGACCCGGAAGGAGGTCAAGTTTGATTGGGATGACCGATGCGAGGGAGGCATTCCAGGAAGTTGAAGAGGAGACTTACTATTGCTCCTATCTTGATAGTCCCGGACAGGGGACAGGGTACACAGTGTATTGTGATGCCTCGAGGGCCGGACTGGGATGTGTTTTGATGCAGTCCGGGAGGGTAGTAGCTTATGGTTCCCGCCAGTTAAAGAATCATGAGCAGAATTACCCCACTCACGACATGGAGTTGGCAGCCATAGTCTTCGCCTTGAAGATTTGGCGCCACTACTTATACGGCGAGGAGTTCGAGGTGTACTCAGACCATAAAAGTCTGAAGTATATTTTCACGCAGCGGGACCTCAATATGAGGCAACGCAGATGGATGGAGTTCTAGAGGATTATGACTTCACTTTGCATTACCATCCCGGTAAGGCAAATGTGGTGGCTGATGCACTCAGTCGGAAGTCTAGAGGAGCGTTAGCTAGTATAGCTTCTCGGGAGTGGCGGATGCTCGAGACTGTGGGACAGTTTGGGCTACAGTACAGCGAGCAGACTCAGGGTACCTTGGGGAGTTTAGTAGCTACACCGACTCTGTTGAGCAGAGTGATTGAGTCCCAGTGGCAGGACGCGGAGATAGTGTCCATCAAGGGACAAAGTACAGTCAGGTACTGGTGACGAGGGCTGGACCGTTCACGTAGATGGAAGTCTGCGATATAGGGGACGGGTAGTGGTTCCCCAGGTGACCGATTTGAGAGAGGAGATTCTCAGGGAGTTTCACTGCTCTCGATTTGCTGTACATCCAGGTGGCACGAAGATGTACCAGGATCTTCGTCGCCAGTATTATTGGAGTGGGATGAAGAGACACGTAGGAGACTTTGTTCAACGATGTCTCACATGTCAGCAGATTAAGGCTGAGCACCAGAAGCCAGCAGGGCTACTTCAGCCATTGGAGGTGGCTGAGTGGAAGTGGGAGCATGTCACAATGGATTTTGTGACCCACTTGCCACTGACATCGCAGAGACATGATGCGGTATGGGTGATAGTGGACCGACTCACGAAGTCGGCACATTTTCTAGCCGTGCGGATGACCTTCACAATTGAGAGATTCTGCCGGTTGTATATTCGAGAGATAGTCCGGCTACATGGAGTACCAGTATCCATAGTGTCGGATAGAGACCCGAGGTTTACGGCGCACTTTTGGAAGAGTTTCCAAAAGGCTATGGGCACACGGCTGACCATGAGTACAGCGTTTCACCCTCAGACAGATGGTCAGTCAGAGAGGACTATACTGGTGTTAGAGGACATGCTGCGAGCTTGCGTCCTGGATCATAAGGGTAGTTGGGAAGAGCACTTGCCCTTAGTGGAATTCGCCTACAACAATAGTTATCAGGCGAGTATACAGATGGCACCCTACGAGGCTTTGTACGGAAGGCCATGCCGATCACCGATTTGCTGGGCCGAGGTAGGAGAGAGCTCCATTACTGGCCCAGATTTGATTAGAGACACCTCTGAGAAGGTGAATTTGATACGGCAACGTCTTCTCACGGCACAGAGCCGGCAGAAGAGTTATGCAGACAGGCGACGTCGACCCTTAGAGTTCGAGGTTGGTGATCACGTTTTCTTGAAAGCGATGCCTAAGAGAGGAGTGGTCAGATTCGGCAAGCGCGGGAAGCTATCGCCGAGGTTTATTGGGCCTTTCGAGATACTCGAAAGGGTGGGCATTGTAGCGTACCGGTTAGCTTTACCGCCCAGTATGTCAGGTGTTCATGAAGTATTCCACGTCTCCATGCTCCGAAGGTACACTCCTGATCCCGCTCATGTAGTGGATTGGGAAAAGATTGAGATTGACACAGATGGAACCTTTGAGGAGGGACCAGTACGCATCATAGATAGCAGAGATCAGGTTTTGAGACGCAAGACCGTGAGGCTGGTGAAAGTACTGTGGCAACACCGTGGAGTGGAGGAGGCAACATGGGAGCGCGAGGACACTATGCGGGCCACCTATCCCTTCTTGTTTAGGGATGAAGGTACGCCGTGTAGTGATTTAATAACTAAATGACTAGTTTACATGCATGACATAGTACATGTTGCATGCGCATGTGAATTGTTGTGATTGAGTGGAATTTCGGACGAAATTCTTTTAAGGGGGGAAGAATGTAAAACCCGAGAAAATTTTAATTTCTGAAAAAGGGTAAAATGGTAATTTCGGTCAAAAATCCAGAATTTTTCTAGGTCTCGGATGACGAAACAGACTTCACCGTTGGAATCGTCCCCCGAAATCTAGCTACCATGTCAGATTTCGTAAATTCGAGACAGTCGGGAATTGTACGTAATTCGAGGCAATTGGACAAATAAGTAAATGACAGGTGGCATAAAGTCCCACACCACGTGGGTGCATGCAAGTAGGCTACGTGTCTAAGGAAAGTAGTCTTGCATGAGGTAAATGCTAGTGGATGCTAGGTGTCTTGGATAGGCTTTGCATGAGGAATTTAGTGGGAAGGAATGTGGGTTAGGAGACAAGTGGAAAGGAAGGTGTCAAGAGGCTTAGGAGGAACATGCTCTCTAAATAGGAAAGACTGATCCGGGGGGAGAAAAAAGAGAGAGTGATAGAGAGAGAGACTCCACCTTCTCTCTAAATTTCCCGACGATCGGACCGACGGTTTCAAGCGGAGCAAGAGGAAGAGTTCAACCTCTACGACAAGGGCTTCGCATAGAGACCGGAAGTTAGGGAGTTTGCAACAAACTCCAAGAGGTAGGTCTTCTCCTACCTTGGTTCCTTTCTACCCTTAAGGGTTGTGTGGTGGTTGTGTATGCCCTACGGGGAATGTTTGGTTGTATTTTGTACCATGAGAAGCTGCCACATTGAGGGTAGCATACATAAACCGGAATTTAGAACCTGATTTTTGGGTAGGAAAGAAGTGGAATGTGGTGGTGAGTCCTTCTGATAAATTGTAGCCTCATCAATGAAATTGATGCTAGGCTTTTGAATTTCCCGATTTGGACCTCTGTAGACTAAGTTATAGTCCTTTTACTGTTGTCAGTCCAGCTAAATCTGGTCGGGTCAGTTTCTGCCAATTCGGGTCAACTAGCCGGACCTTAAAACGGATTTTTGGGTCAGAAATAAAACGAATCTGGAAGTGAATCCTTCTGATAAATTGTAGCCCCATCAATGAACTTGATGTTAGGCTTTTGAATTTCTCAATTTGGACTCCTGTAGACCAAGTTATGGTCTTTTACTCTAAACAGTCAAATGGGTGAGGGGTCGTCAAACAGTGTCAGTGAACAGTGGTCGTCAAACAGTGAGGGGTCGTCCATGAACAGTGGTCGTCAAACAGTGGACGTGAACAGTGTCGTCCAAGAGGGGTCGTCAAACAGTGGACGTGAACAGTGTCATCCAAAAGGGGTCGTCAAACAAGGGGTCGTCAAAACAGTGTCAGTGAACAGTGTCAGTGACAGTGGTCGTCCAAAAGGGGTCGTCAAACAGTGTCAGTGAACAGTGGTCGTCCAAAATGGGTCGTCAAACAGTGTCAGTGAACAGTGTCAGTGAACAGTGGTCGTCCAAAAAGGGGTCGTCAAACAAGGGGTCGTCAAACAGTGTCAGTGAACAGTGTCAGTGAACAGTGGTCGTCCAAAAAGGGGTCGTCAACAAGGGGTCGTCAAACAGTGTCAGTGAACAGTGGTCGTCAAACAGTGAGGGGTCGTCCATGAACAGTGGTCGTCAAACAGTGGACGTGAACAGTGTCGTCCAAGAGGGGTCGTCAAACAGTGGACGTGAACAGTGTCAGTGAACAGTGCCGCCCAACAGTGGTCAGCTCGTCAAGACTGACTGCGCATGACCTCCAACTTCGGAAGGTCATATCTCCTTCGTTTGAACTCCGATTTAGGTGTTCTTGGACTCTATGGAAAGCCCATTGAGTCAAGAATACATTTGTATGCCTGAGGGAGATAGAAGATGTCATACCGAGGTGTTAGACCGAGCTCGTCACTTCAGTGCAGCTCGTCACTTCAGGTCAGCTCGTCAAGACTGACTGCGCGTGACCTCCAACTTCGGAAGGTCATATCTCCTTCGTTTGAACTCCGATTTGGGTGTTCTTGGACTTCATGGAAAGCCCATTGAGTAAGCTTTCCAACGGGACCACTGGGAAGGGCAGTGGGTGTCGGAGCCGGCCGGAAATGGCCGTCCGGCCAAGTGAGGTAGGCTGCCCAGGTGAGACAGTTAGTCATGCGTGACCTCCAACTTCGGAAGGTCATAACTTCCTCGTCCGAACTCCGATTCGGGTGTTCTTTGACTCTATGGAAAGCCCATTGAGTCAAGATTGCATCCATGTTCCTGTGGAGGACATTGTCCAATCAGGCATGTTAGTGCTGGTCAGTTAAGTGGTGTGTTATGGCTTTAGTTTATAACATGCAGCTTGTAATTTGACATGTTGATATGTGTTGTACATGGCTTGAGTTGATAACATGCAGTGTGGAATATGACATGTTGATATATGCTGTATGACATTTCAACAGGCATGCTAAATCTTAAATACGAAGCATGGATAATATGCATGAATATGTGTGCATGGGTGATTATGTATATGCAACTGGCATGATAGCATTTGCATGTGCACGAAGACATCGCATGACATGGGTGTGAGTGCATGGTGTGGATCGGCACTGGGTTAGGTGTCACGGGTACACGGTTATGGGTCAAAAACTGTGTACGGTACGGATTGATGGACTCGGGTAATGGGACAAAGTCCGAATGAGTCAAACGGTTTTGAAACTAAGGGAAATAAATATAAGTGTGTTTGGGCATAGCAAGATGGGGTAGATCCCCCCCCAGGGTGAAAGACCCAAATTTTATTCACGGTTAGACATGATTCCCGGCGATGCAAGTTCGTAAAAATGTTGGAACGGCGCGCGGCGTCCGGCGGTGAAAACCCGAAAAATCCGTGGCCCACAAATACATAAGCACACGCAATATGACCAAATCAAATGTGCATTGGAGGCCTTTTCCAATGGGTTACAAAGTTTTAAAAGAAAACAAAAGTTCTTGTTTGGATAAAGGTCATTGGTGGAACAAAATGACGGTTGGTATTTCACACTCGCCCTAGGTAGGTGTGAGGGAGTCGGTGAGTGACTCGGGATATGGGCATGAGGACATTCATGCATTGACATTCATGTAGGCATCTTACTTGAATGTGTTTTCTATGCAATCATTGCATGCTGCACTTAGGTGGGGAGTAACCCTTGTAGGAGATTATTACTACTGAGCTTTGCTCACCCCGTCGTGGGACCCCCCTTTCAGGTACACAAGAAGACGGTGCTCCCTCGAGGCCGTGAGTAAGAAGGAGGTCGGGTTGTGGCCTTGATCAGTATTTTGTAAAAATATATTAGAACAATATAGTTTCATATATTTTGGGTATGTAAAAGAGAAGTACATTGAACTCTTGTATGAAAAAAAAAAAAATGACCCCGAAAATTTGGGGCGTCACAGATCACCTCGGATACTACTCGGATTACGCTGGCTTCATTCCAGCTTGAGGGTGAGTCCCAGATCTGGTAGGGAGTGGGTCACGACTTCCAGGGACTTGGAGACTATGACATGGGATGATTTTCACAGACTATTCATGGGGAAGTACTTTCCGGCTTCTGCTAGACATGCGATGGCCCGAGAGTTCCTTGAGCTGAGACAGGGGACGATGAATGTACTTGAGTACGTAGCCAAATTCACAGAGTTGGCACGTTTCAGGGATGATTATGTGGCCACTGACGCGGCCAAGGTCAGGAAGTTCGAGGATGGGTTGAAGTTGTCCATTCGGGGCAAGATTGTAGGACATAACCTACAAGATATGGACTCGATGGTTAGTACAGCCTTGATTATTGAGCGAGAGGTAGATGACGCTCGTAGCATCCGAGATGCGGGTGCTAGTAATAAGAAGAGGGGGAGCCAAGCTTCTTCTTCAGGCTCGGGAAAGAAGCAGAGGACTTCTGTTCCACGAGGGTTTCAGGGGCGGGGCCGTAGCCAACAGGGCCAAGGCCAGGTCCGAGTTACCAGTCAGGCTGGGAAGATGACATGTTTCCACTGCCATCAGCCGGGACACATGAGGCGGAACTGTCCTCAGATACAGGGGTTTCAGGATCAGGGGACGCCACAGTCCCGATCATCAGTGGGACATGAGCAGACTCAGTATGTTCCTCCTTACCCCAACACGGGCCAGGGGAACAGGTATCAGTCTCAGGGTGCGACACGAGCATCGAGTGTTTCACAGACAGGCCAAAGGGGCCAGAGTATGGGTCGAGGTCGAGGGCAGAGTGTACAGGCCGGGACTTCAGGGGCTCAGGGGCGTGTCTTCGCCATTACTCCGCAGGCTGAGGCAGCAGATCAGTCAGTGATTCAGGGTACGTTTCTACTCTTTCGCCTATGGGCAAGGGTGTTATTTGACTCAGGTGCATCACATTCCTTTATTGCTGCATCTTGTGTGAGAGTATTGGGCTTAGAGGTTGAGACCTTAGACGAGCCATTGCATGTGAGTTCTCCCTTAGGGACTAAGGAGAGAATTGATCGGATATGTCGAGGATGTGAGTTAGAGATCTCTGGGATTCTACTCACGTGGACCTTCGGGTCATGGACATGTCAGAGTTCGAGGTCATCCTCGGGATGGACTGGTTGACGGCACATCGGGTTGTCATAGATTGTGACCGTATGAGAGTTACCGCCTACACCCAGACGGTACTTGTGTTATGTTTCAAGGGAATAGGCACGATGCTTCACCCCATACTGTGTACGATTTCACGATGGCACGGACAGTTGACGGGTTGGCTAGCTAGCCTTCCTCTAGAGGACGAGGTGAGACAGGATAAGAGTCTACCTCGGGTGGTTTGCGAATATGAGGATGTTTTTCCGGATGAGCTACCAGGATTACCTCCACGAGGGAGGTAGACTTCCGCATTGAGTTGCATCCTGGTACGTCACCCATTTCTATGACTTCCGCATAGGATGGCGCCGGTTGAGTTGCAGAGCTCAAGGTCCAGATAAGGAGTTACTGGGCAGGGTTTCATTAGACCGAGCACTTCACCATGGGCGCTCCGGTTCTATTGCGAAAAAGAAGGATAAGACCCCTTCGACTATGCATCGATTACAGACAGTTGAACAGGGTTACAATCAGAATCGGTATCCATTACCGAGGATTGATGACTTGTTTGATCAACTGAAGGGGGCACGAGTCTACTCCAAGATAGACCTTCGCACTGGTTACCATCAGTTGAGAGTTAGGGAGGCAGACATCCCTAAGACAGCGTTCAGGACGCGGTATGGGCACTTTGAGTTTACGGTGATGCCCTTTGGATTGACGAATGCACCGGCGGCATTCATGGACCTCATGAATAGGGTGTTCCAACCCTATTTAGATCAATTTGTGGTGGTCTTTGTTGATGATATCCTGATCTACTCCCAATCGGAGGTGGAGCATGAGGATCACTTGAGAATCGTACTACAGCTTTTGAGGGATCATCAGTTGTATGCCAAGATCAGTAAGTGCGAGTTTTGGCTTGCTGAGGTGGGTTTCTTAGGACACGTGGTGTCAGCTTCAGGCGTGTCAGTGGACCCGGGGAAGGTTGAGGCTGTGATGAGTTGGGAGAGACCGAAGTCAGTCTTCGAGATACGTAGTTTCTTGGGATTGGCAGGGTATTACAGGAGGTTTATAGAGGATTTCTCCCGGCTAGCAGCGCCTATGACAAGATTGACCCGGAAGGAGGTCAAGTTTGTATGGGATGACTCATGTGAGCGAGCGTTCCAGGAATTGAAGGGGAGGCTTACTTCAGCTCCTATCCTAATAGTCCCGGAAAGGGGACAGAGGTACACAGTGTACTGTGATGCTTCGAAGGACGGGCTGGGGTGTGTTCTGATGCAGTCCGGGAAGGTTGTGGCTTATGGTTCTCGGCAGTTGAAGAATCACGAGCAGAATTACCCCACGCATGACATGGAGTTGGCTGCCGTAGTCTTCGCCCTGAAGATTTGGCGCCACTACTTATATGGTGAGCAGTTCGAGGTGTTTTCAGACCACAAAAGTCTGAAATACATCTTCACGCAGCGAGACCTCAACATGAGGCAGCGTAGGTGGATGGAGTTTTTGGAAGATTACGACTTCACTTTGCATTACCATCCCGGTAAGGCAAATGTGGTGGCTGATGCGCTTAGCCGAAAGTCACAGGGAGTACTGGCTAGTATAGCTTCCCGGGAGTGGCGGATGCTCGAGATAGTGGGGCAGTTCAGACTGCAGTACGATGAGCAGGCTCAGGGTACCTTAGGAAGTATGATGGCTACGCCGTCTCTACTGAGTAGAGTGATAGAGTCCCAGGTGCAGGACGCAGAACTAGTATCCGTCAGGGGCCGAGTACAGTCAGGTACAGCAGACGAAAGCTGGGCCATCCACACAGATGGTAGTCTTCGGTATAGGGGACGGGTTGTGGTCCCCCAGTCGACGGAATTGAGGGAGGAGATCCTCAGGGAGTTCCATTGCTCCCGATTCGCTGTGCATCCAGGTGGCACGAAGATGTATCATGACCTTCGTCGCCAGTATTACTGGAGCGGGATGAAGAGGCATGTTGGGGATTTTGTCCGACGGTGTCTCACGTGCCAGCAGATCAAGGCTGAGCACCAGAGGCCAGCAGGGCTACTCCAGCCATTGGAGGTAGCGGAGTGGAAGTGGGAGCACATCACGATGGACTTTGTGACTCACTTGCCACGGACATCGCGGAAGCATGATGCGATATGGGTTATAGTGGACCGACTCACCAAGTCGGCACATTTTCTGGCCGTGCGGATGACCTTCACACTAGAGGAATTCTGCAGGCTGTATATACGGGAGATAGTACGGTTGCATGGAGTTCCAGTCTCCATAGTATCGGATCGGGATCCTCGGTTTACGGCTCAGTTCTGGAAGAGTTTCCAGAAGGCCATGGGGACACAGCTTTCGATGAGTACCGCTTTTCATCAGACGGATGGTCAATCAGAGCGGACTATTCAGATTTTAGAGGACATGCTACGAGCATGCGTCCTGGATCTTAAGGGTAGCTGGGAGGAGCACTTGCCCTTGGTAGAGTTCGCCTACAATAACAGTTATCAGGCGAGTATTCAGATGGCGCCCTATGAGGCTCTCTACGGGAGGCCATGTCGATCACCGATATGTTGGACAGAGGTGGGAGAGAGCTCCATCACTGGTCCAGATTTGATTAGAGACACCTCGGAGAAGGTGGGTATGATCCGGAAGCGTCTCCTTACTGCTCAGAGCCGGCAGAAGAGTTACGCTGATGTACGACGACGACCTCTAGAGTTCAAGGCAGGTGATCATGTCTTCTTAAAGGTGATGCCTAAGAGGGGTGGATTGATTAGATCGGCAAACGAGGAAGCTGTCGCCGAGGTACATTGGACCCTTCGAGGTACTCGAGAGGGGGGACGGTTGCGTATCGGTTAGCGTTGCCGCCAAGTTTGTCAAGCGTTCATGAGTGTTTCACGTCTCTATGCTCCGGAAGTACTCCAGATCCAACTCATATAGTGGATTGGGGAGAGCTTGTTGTTCATGCGGATGGGACCTTTGAGGAGGGACCAGTGCGTATCATGGATAGCGAGAGCAGGTTTTGCGTGGCAAGATCGTGAGGCTTGTAAAGGTGTTGTGGCCGCACCGAGAGAGGAGGCGACATGGGAGCGCGAGGAACACGTCGAGCCAATTATCCCTTCTTGTTCGATGGGAAGGTGCGTTTTCTAGTCATTAATGTTTCAAATGACTGTTGCCTATGCAGTGTTGAATGTGTAGATGCGAAAATTCGGGACGAAATATTTTAAGGGGGGGAGAGTGTAAAACCCGTGAAAATTTTAAATTTAAAATTTCAGATAAAATGGGCAAAAACGGTAGTTTACCGGAATAGTCCAAAGAAAAAGTGGGATTTTTTAGATCTCGGATGGCGAAACGGATTGCACGTTGGAATCGTCTCACGAAATCTAGCTACCCAGCGAATTTCGTTGAATTCTGAGATAGTCGGAATTTCACGTATTTCGAGAAAACGGGGTCGGGCGCCACATGGCGAGCCATGTGGAGACACATGGCAAACCATGTGGGTGACACATGGCAAGCCATGTGAGTGACACAGGCAAGCATGTGTCACAATGCATGGCAAAGGCATGCATGGTGTGACACATGGCATGCCATGTGTCACCATGCATGGACTTTTGAAAGCCTATATAAAGGGGGTCTCAAAATGAGTTTGTGAGGAGGGGGCAGCACGCCGCAGTCCGTGGGAGCAGCAAGGGAAGGAGGAGAAGGGAAGGAGATAGGAGGAGAACGGAGAAGAAGAAAAGGGAGGAAAGGGAAGGAGGAATGGGAGGAAGGAGAGGAGAAAGGAAAGAAGAAAGAGAAGAGAAAAGGGAGGAAGAGAGAAAAAGAAAGAGGAAGAGGAAGGAGTGTTGCGCAGTGAGCAGACCCGGACGGAAAAGAACCCGGAACTGCGCTACAAGAGGTAGGTCTCCTCCTACTCTGGTTATTTTACGCCTAGGGGCTGTGTAATGGCCTACGGGTTTCATCCGGTTTTTCGATCGAATTTGGATGTTGTGTGGTTTGTTTGTGATTGTGTGATTGGCAAAGACCAGTTTATCGGGTTTTCGGGACTGTCCGAGACAAACACTGTGTTCTGGGATGGCAAAATCCCGAGCAGAATGGCAAACGAGGGTGTGCCTAAATTTCCGCACACCCTTGTGAATCGGCCGCGTCAACTTTGGACGCCAAACTTTCTCGTCCGAACTCCGATTCGCGCGTTCTTGGACTCTACGGAAAGCTCGTCGAGTCTAGAATTTAATAAGATAAAGTTCTCAGCCAAATGTAGACTGAAAATTGGGCTGGGTCACGGACAGTTGAGGCATAGTCCGTTATGGTTTCCGGAACTTCTGTTTTCGGAACCGGTTTGTAACCAAAATGCTTGGGACTGCATATGGCCTGAGCAGGGAATTGCATGTTGGATGTTTTGTGTGTTATTGCCATAAATTCAATGATATACTGAATATGCGAAATTATGTGACATATGTGTGATGAGGATGGAAATAATTATTGCATTGGGCTGTATGATTGACACACTATGTCTCAACCTAGGAATATCAATAAGCAGTACTTGCCTATGTTAATACATGCTTGATGTGTTGACATGAATGAACTAAACGAAAGAAAGATGTATTGCATGCTCATGTGATGTACTGATCTGAATGTATGGAATATTAACATGACTGCATGTATGTTAAATATATGAAATGTTGTGTGCATTAGACATGAGTGTTCATAGCACACACATAGTGTACGGTGTAGAATGTCCATGTAGAGGTCTTCATACATTGGTCATGGGTTTGAGTGCAGTGGCACAAATTGCATTGCATTGGTGTGCGGTAACACCACATTACATGAGAGTGTGTACATGGTACTGATTTGGCACTGCGTTTGGTGTTGAATCGTGTGGGCTTGGGAATGGGACGAAGTCCAATTGAGTTCCACAGTGTTAAACGAAAATGGAAAATGAAATGTGTCGGGCGTAGCAAGTAGGGGATAGATACCCCCCTCAGGTGAAAAGCCTGAAAACCTGGTTAGACAGCGTATCCACCGGTGAAAGCCCGAAAAATGTCGGAGGGTGTAAGAGACCCGCGGTGAGACCCCGAAAAGTTCTGTTGCCCAAAAAGACACGAAACGATTAAATAAATATCACATAGACTACGGGTTGTGAGATGGGAGTCGGGACTGACTCGGTATTGATTTCCCATTGGCACTTGCATTGGGTGGTGGGTCGGAGGTTGACCCGGTACTTGGGGCATGTAGAGTGTCGTCTCATACATGCATGTAGTTTTTTTCCATGATAGGACAACATGTATGCACGGATTGGTTGTTGGTTTGACTGTGAAATGATCATTTGCATGTGCACCTAGGTGGGAATAGCCCTTGTAGGATTTATCTCTACTGGGCGTTAGCTCACCCCGTCGTGGGACCCCCTTTCAGGTACAGGACAGGTACAGGCAGACGGCGCTCCTTAGAGGCGGGATTATGAAGCGGGCCGGACTGTGGCCTTGATTCTTGTTTTATGTATATATTAGAACGAACTAGTTTTAATATATGTTTTGTATTAAGAGTGATGTAATAACTCTTGGATCTATAGAAATGTATGGTCTTGTAACCGTATGGACGAGTATGGATGATGGGCCCTATTGGGTCATTTTACTCATGTATGGGTCTCATGATATGAGACACACAGGTTTCCGCAGGTTGACGGTGGTCAACGGGACCCCCGGGTTTTGGGGTGTCACAGCTTGGTATCAGAGCATAGGTACACGAGTACCTAGGGCTTGAGGGACTTGGGCTTAGGCCATGGTCATTAAGGTATAAGAGCATCACAGCTTGGTATAGCTTGGTGTCGGAGCTTGGGTTAGAATTACCTAGTGCTCGGGAAATTGATATCCAGATCATAGTTTGGTATCAAGGTCTAGGTAGGAGGTTACCTAGGAGTCCACGGGACAGGATTAGATCACAGCATGCATTGTGTGTTTTCTTGTTTATGCTTTGATTGTATGTGCGTGATTGTGTGTGCAAATTACGTGAATTATATACGTGGTAGGATGTATATAGGAAATGCGAACACTAGGGTTGAGAAACGTAACCTTAGGAGTTCGGGAAACGAACGGATGGTTCGGGATATTAAGTCTATTATTGGTCGGCATGTGTGCTAATAGTTGGACACGAAAATGATTCTAAACTTGCTGTTTGACTTGTGTAGATGGCAAGTAGAGGACGGGGGCGTAGAGGTCGTCCACGGGGCGATGGTCGACCACCACCTGTTTTTGATCAGCAGGCCTTCATAGAGGCCATGGGTGCTGCGATAGCCACAGCTGCACAGGCTGATGCAGCTAGAGGTCAGGGAGGTGCCAGTAACCTCCAGAGGTTCAAGGCACATCATCCTCCGACGTTCACGGGAGGAGGGGACCCGATGGTAGCCGACCATTGGTTCCGTCAGATTGAGAGGATTCTCCGGGCTATGGAGATCACCTCGGATACTACTCGGATTACGCTGGCTTCATTCCAGCTTGAGGGTGAGTCCCAGATCTGGTGGGAGTGGGTCACGACTTCCAGGGACTTGGAGACTATGACATGGGATGATTTTCGCAGACTATTCATGGGGAAGTACTTTCCGGCTTCTGCTAGACATGCGAAGGCCCGAGAGTTCCTTGAGCTGAGACAGGGGACGATGACTGTACTCGAGTACGTAGCCAGATTCACAGAGTTGGCACGTTTCGGGGATGATTATGTGGCCACTGACGCGGCCAAGGTCAGGAAGTTCGAGGATGGGCTGAAGTTGTCCATCCGGGGCAAGATTGTAGGACATAACCTACAAGATATGGACTCGATGGTCAGTACAGCCTTGATCATTGAGCGAGAGGTAGATGACGCTCGTAGCATCCGAGATGCGGGTGCTAGTGATAAGAAGAGGGGGAGCCAAGCTTCTTCTTCAGGCTCGGGAAAGAAGCAGAGGACTTCTGTTCCACGAGGGTTTCAGGGGCGGGGCCGTAGCCAACAGGGCCAAGGCCAGGTCCGGGTTACCAGTCAGGCTGGGAAGATGACATGTTTCCACTGCCATCAGCCGGGACACATGAGGCGGAACTGTCCTCAGATACAGGGGTTTCAGGATCAGGGGACACCACAGTCCCGATCATCAGTGGGACATGAGCAGACTCAGTATGTTCCTCCTTACCCCAGCACGGGCCAGGGGAACAGGTATCAGTCTCAGGGTGCGACACGAGCATCGAGTGTTTCACAGACAGGCCAAAGGGGCCAGAGTATGGGTCGAGGTCGAGGGCAGAGTGTACAGGCCGGGACTTCGGGGGCTCAGGGGCGTGTCTACGCCGTTACTCCGCAGACTGAGGCAGCAGATCAGTCAGTGATTCAGGGTACGTTTCTACTCTTTCGCCTGTGGGCAAGGGTGTTATTTGACTCAGGTGCATCGCATTCCTTTATTGCTGCATCTTGTGTGAGAGTATTGGGCTTAGAGGTTGAGACCTTAGACGAGCCACTGCATGTGAGTTCTCCCCTAGGGACTAAGGCGAGAATTGATCGGATATGTCGGGGATGTGAGTTAGAGATCTCCGGGATTCTACTCACGGTGGACCTTCGGGTCATGGACATGTCAGAGTTCGAGGTCATCCTCGGGATGGACTGGTTGACGGCACATCGGGTTGTCATAGATTGTGACCGTATGAGAGTTACCGCCTACACACCAGACGGTACTTGTGTTGTGTTTCAGGGAATAGGCACGATGCTTCACCCCATACTGTGTACGATTCACGATGGCACGGGCAGTTGACGGGTTGGCTAGCTAGCCTTACCCTGGAGGACGAGGTGAGACAGGATATGAGTCTACCTCGGGTGGTTTGCGAGTACGAGGATGTTTTTCCGGACGAGCTACCGGGATTACCTCCACCGAGGGATGTAGACTTCCGCATTGAGTTGCATCCTGGTACGTCGCCCATTTCTATGACTCCGCATAGGATGGCGCCGGTTGAGTTGCAGGAGCTCAAGGTCCAGATACAGGAGTTACTGGGCAAGGGTTTCATTAGACCGAGCACTTCACCATGGGGCGCTCCGGTTCTATTTGCGAAGAAGAAGGATAAGACCCTTCGACTATGCATCGATTACAGACAGTTGAACAGGGTTACAATCAAGAATCGGTATCCATTACCGAGGATTGATGACTTGTTTGATCAGCTGAGGGGGCGCGAGTCTACTCCAAGATAGACCTTCGCACTGGTTACCATCAGTTGAGAGTTAGGGAGGCAGACATCCCTAAGACAGCGTTCAGGACGCGGTATGGGCACTTTGAGTTTACGGTGATGCCCTTTGGATTGACGAATGCACCGGCAGCATTCATGGACCTCATGAATAGGGTGTTCCAACCCTATTTAGATCAATTTGTGGTGGTCTTTGTTGATGACATCCTGATCTACTCCCAGTCGGAGGTGGAGCATGAGGATCACTTGAGAATCGTACTACAGCTTTTGAGGGATCATCAATTGTATGCCAAGTTCAGTAAGTGCGAGTTTTGGCTTACTGAGGTGGGTTTCTTGGGACACGTGGTGTCAGCTTCAGGCGTGTCAGTAGGACCCTGGGAAGGTTGAGGCTGTGATGAGTTGGGAGAGACCGAAGTCAGTCTTCGAGATACGTAGTTTCTTGGGATTGGCAGGGTATTACAGGAGGTTTATAGAGGATTTCTCCCGGCTAGCAGCGCCTATGACGAGATTGACCCGGAAGGAGGTCAAGTTTGTGTGGGATGACTCATGTGAGCGAGCGTTCCAGGAATTGAAGAGGAGGCTTACTTCAGCTCCTATTCTAATAGTCCCGGAAAGGGGACAGAGGTACACAGTGTACTGTGATGCTTCGAAGGACGGACTGGGATGTGTTCTGATGCAGTCCGGGAAAGTTGTGGCTTATGGTTCTCGGCAGTTGAAGAATCACGAGCAGAATTACCCCACGCATGACATGGAGTTGGCAGCCGTAGTCTTCGCCCTGAAGATTTGGCGCCACTACTTATATGGTGAGCAGTTCGAGGTGTTTTCAGACCACAAAAGTCTGAAATACATCTTCACGCAGCGAGACCTCAACATGAGGCAGCGTAGGTGGATGGAGTTTTTGGAAGATTACGACTTCACTTTGCATTACCATCCCGGTAAGGCAAATGTGGTGGCTGATGCGCTTAGCCGAAAGTCACAGGGAGTACTGGCTAGTATAGCTTCCCGGGAGTGGCGGATGCTCGAGACAGTGGGGCAGTTCAGACTGCAGTACGATGAGCAGGCTCAGGGTACCTTGGGAAGTATGATGGCTACGCCGTCTCTACTGAGCAGAGTGATAGAGTCCCAGGTGCAGGACGCAGAACTAGTATCCATCAGGGACCGAGTACAGTCAGGTACAACGGACGAAGGCTGGGCCATCCACACAGATGGTAGTCTTCGGTATAGGGGACGGGTTGTGGTCCCCCAGTCGACGGATTTGAGGGAGGAGATCCTCAGGGAGTTCCATTGCTCCCGATTCGCTGTGCATCCAGGTGGCACGAAGATGTATCATGACCTTCGTCGCCAGTATTACTGGAGCGGGATGAAGAGGCATGTCGGGGATTTTGTCCGACGGTGTCTCACGTGCCAGCAGGTCAAGGCTGAGCACCAGAGGCCAGCAGGGCTACTCCAGCCATTGGAGATAGCGGAGTGGAAGTGGGAGCACATCACGATGGACTTTGTGACTCACTTGCCACGGACATCGCGGAAGCATGATGCGGTGTGGGTTATAGTGGACCGACTCACCAAGTCGGCACATTTTCTGGCCGTGCGGATGACCTTCACACTGAGGAATTCTGCAGGTTGTATATACGGGAGATAGTACGGTTGCATGGAGTGCCAGTCTCCATAGTATCGGATCGGGATCCTCGGTTTACGGCTCAGTTCTGGAAGAGTTTCCAGAAGGCCATGGGGACACAGCTGTCGATGAGTACCGCTTTTCATCCTCAGACGGATGGTCAATCAGAGCGGACTATTCAGATTTTAGAGGACATGCTGCGAGCATGCGTCCTGGATCTCAAGGGTAGCTGGGAGGAGCACTTGCCCTTGGTAGAGTTCGCCTACAATAACAGTTATCAGGCGAGTATTCAGATGGCGCCCTATGAGGCTCTCTACTGGAGGCCATGTCGATCACCGATATGTTGGACAGAGGTGGGAGAGAGCTCCATCACTGGTCCAGATTTGATTAGAGACACCTCGAGAAGGTGGGTATGATCCGAAAGCGTCTCCTTACTGCTCAGAGCCGACAGAAGAGTTACGCTGATATACGACGACGACCTCTAGAGTTCGAGGCGGGTGATCATGTCTTCTTGAAGGTGATGCCTAAGAGAGGAGTGATCAGATTCGGCAAACGAGGGAAGTTGTTCGTCGAGGTACATTGGACCCTTCGAGGTACTCGAGAGGGTGGGCGCGGTTGCGTATCGAGTTAGCGTTGCCGCCGAGTTTGTCGAGCGTTCATGAGGTATTTCACGTCTCTATGCTCCGGAAGTACACTCCAGATCCAACTCATATAGTGGATTGGGCGAGCTTGTTGTTGATGCAGATGGGACCTTCGAGGAGGGACCAGTGCGTATCATGGATAGCCGAGAGCAGGTTTTGCGTGGCAAGACTGTGAGGCTTGTAAAGGTGTTTGGCAGCACCGAGGAGTCGAGGAGGCGACATGGGAGCGCGAGGACACCGTGCGAGCCAATTATCCCTTCTTGTTCGATGGGGAAGGTGCGTTTTCTAGTCATTAATGTTTCAAATGACTGTTGCATATGCATGTGTTTGAATGTGTATGTATGCGAAAATTTCGGGACGAAATTATTTTAAGGGGGGGAGAGTGTAAAACCCGTGAAAATTTTAAATTTAAAATTTTCAGATAAAAATGGGGCAAAACGGTAGTTTACCGGAATAGTCCAAAGAAAAGTTGGGATTTTTCTAGATCTCGGATGGCGAAACGGATTGCACCGTTGGAATCGTCTCACGAAATCTAGCTACCCAGTCGAATTTCGTTGAATTCCGAGATAGTCGGAATTTCACGTATTTCGAGAAAACGGGTGTCGGGCGACACATGGCGAGCCATGTGGATGACACATGGCAAACCATGTGGGTGACACAGGAGCATGTGAGTGACATGGCAAGCCATGTGAGTGACACATGGCAAGCCATGTGGGTGACACATGGCAAGCCATGTGAGTGACCATGGCAAGCCATGTGACAAGCATGGCAAAGGCATGCATGTGTGTGACACATGGCATGCCATGTGTCACCATGCATGGACTTTTGAAAGCCTATAAAGGGGGTCTCAAAATGAGTTGTGAGTGGGGGGCAGCGTGGGAGCAAGCAGCAGTCCGTGGGAGCAGCAAGGAGAAGGAGGAGGAAGGGAAGGAGAAGGAGGAGGAAAGGAGAAGAAGAAAGGGAGGAAAGGGAAGGAGGAAGGGAGGAAAGAGAGGAGAAAGGAAAGAAGAAAAAAAGAAGAGAAAAAGGGAGGAAGAGAGGAAAAAGAAGAGGAAGAGGAAGGAGTATTGCGCAGTGAGCAACCCGGACGGAAAAGAACCCGGAACTGCGCTACAAAGAGGTAGGTCTCTCCTACTCTGGTTATTTACGCCTAGGGGTGTGTAATGGCCTACGGGTTTCGTCCGGTTTTCCGAGCGAATTTGGATGTTGTGTGGTTTGTTGTGATTGTGTGATGGTCAAAGACCAGTTTTAGGGTTTCGGACTGTCCGAACAAACACTGGTTCTGGGATGGCAAAAATCCCGAGCAGAATGGCAAACGAGGGTGTGCCTAAATTTCCGCACACCCTTGTGAATCGGCCGCGTCAACTTTGGACGGCCATAACTTTCTCGTCCGAACTCCGATTCGCGCGTTCTTGGACTCTACGGAAAGCTCGTCGAGTCTAGAATTTAATAAGATAAAGTTCTCAGCCAAATGTACTGAAAATTGGGCTGGGTCACGGACAGTTGAGGCATAGTCCGTTATGGTTTTCCGGAACTTCTGTTTTCGGAACCGGTTTGTAACCAAAATGCTTGGGAACTGCATATGGCCTGAGCAGGGAATTGCATGTTGGATGTTTTGTGTGTTAGTGCCCATAAATTCAATGATTACTGAATATGCAAAATTATGTGACATATGTGTGATGAGGATGGAAATAATTATAGCATTGGGCTGTATGATGACACACTATGTCTCAACCTAGGAATATCAATTATAGCAGTACTTGCCTATGTGTAATACATGCTTGAATGATGTGTTGACATGAAAAACTAAACGAAAGAAAAAAGATGTATGCATGCTCATGTGATGTACTGATCTGAATGTATGGAATATTAACATGACTGCATGTATGTTAAAATATATTGAATGTTGTGTGCATTAGGACATGAGTGTTCATAGCACACACATAGTGTATGGTGTAGAATGTCCATGTAGAGGTCTTCATACATTGGTCATGGGTTTGAGTGATGTGGCACAAATTGCATTGCATTGGTGTGTGGTAACACCACATTACATGAAGGTGTGTCATGGTATTGATTTGGCACTACGTTTGGTGTTGAATCGTGTGGGCTTGGGAATGGGACAAAGTCCAATGAGTTCCACAGTGTTAAATGAAAATGGAAAATGAAATGTGTCGGGCGTAGCAAGTAGGGGATATAGAACCCCCCTCAGGTGAAAAGCCTGAAAACCTGGTTAGACAGTGTATCCACGGTGAAAGCCCGAAAAATGTCGGAGGGTGTAAGAGACCCGCGGTGAGACCCCGAAAAGTTCTGTTGCCCAAAAAGACACGAAACAATTAAAAAAATATCACATAGACTACGGGTTGTGAGATGAGAGTCGGGACTAACTCAGTATTGATTTCCCATTGGCACTTGCATTGGGTGGTGGTCGGAGGTTGACCCGGACTTGGGGCATGTAGAGTGTCATCTCATACATGCATGTAGTTTTTCCATGGTAGGATAACATGTATGCACGGATTGGTTGTTGGTTTGACTGTGAAAATGATCATTGCTGTGCACTTAGGTGGGAAATAGCCCTTGTAGGATCTATCTATACTGGGCGTTAGCTCACCCCGTCGTGGGACCCCCCTTTAGGTACAAGACAGGTCAGGCAGACGGCGCTCCTGAGAGGTGGGATATGAAGCGGCCGGACTGTGGCCTGATTCTTGTGTTTAGTATATATTAGAACGAACTAGTTTTGATATATGTTTGTATTAAGAGTGATGTAATAAC